>PVJN01009822.1:0-59464 GCA_004026805.1 Lasiurus borealis | reverse complement strand
TTTTTTTAGTTTAGTTCTTAATCGTTTTATGAAAATAATGTACTTAAAAGTATTTTCTTAAGGTTTGTATGAGTGTTTGCATTGTGTGTTCATTTTAATGTGTTTGCGATCGCTCCGCTCCAGGAAAACCTGCGATGCTGTCTTGTGAGCATGACGTGAACAGGCTGCTTTGCTGCGGCCACTTTTCTTGTACAACCACGTGGGTGGACGAGATGTCCTCCGGTCTTTTCCATCTTTAGTTTCTATGACTGTGGAATAAACGTTCAGATAGAGACTTCACTTTCGAGTGGACTGCTGACATTGTCTTTGGGGATTCAAATGTTGCTGTTACCAGCGCCTTCCTGACACACGAACTCTGGACCTAGTCCAGAGTGGGTAAATTCGACCTCTAGCTTACACATGGAAAAACTAGGGGTCAGGGAATTTTATACATTGCCAAGGTCACACAGCTGTGACAGTAGTAGTAGAGATTCTTATGTAGGCAGTGCTGTTTCCGGAACAACCATACTGTATTGTCAGGATTCTGATTGTTGCCTTACAATATCTTCTTTTTCCTCTGACCCCCACCCACCCCCCCGTCTTTCTGCCATATCACCCCAGCCCCTGCCTCAGCCTGGCCCCAGCTGCACAGAGGGAAGCTAGTTTGGTAAATGCACCTGCACTAGCTCATTGTCAACACTGTAGTCCCCAAGTCCCACAGAAATAGTTTTAGGCATCTCTCTCTGCTTCCTAGTCCAACTAAGACCTGCTATAAACACAGCTGCAAACAGCTCAGCAGTCCTGCACTCTCAGACATCTTGCTGTCTCTGACAAGTTGGGCAGTTTTAGTTGCTGGCAAACTTGCCGTCACGAATCTGCTAGCTGGATGCATTCTTCATACACATTCTTTTGGCAAATACCTAAGTCAAACCTCAATAAACACTGACCTATAACCTGATTCAACCACCAAGTTCCTCAAGGATGTTCTGCATCATTCATTCATTTATTTTTTGGATGATTTTTGAGCCAGGTATTGGGGCTAGCTGCTGATGATAAAAAGATAAAAGATTCCAATGCCATGGAACTCAGTTTATTGTGGAGATCAAACTTGCAAAACAACATGGCAGGGACTTGGATAAAAAAAATGCACATCAGTTGCTATGGGAACAAAAAAACACTTCTGTGTGGTGTGCATGTGTGTGTATGTGGTGGAGGATAACAGAAATCCTCCACCCTGGTAAAAAAAAAACAACAACATATATACAAAGTTCCAGAGATGGGAAGCTACAGCAAATAGTTCAATATGACAAAGTACAGGTGAGTGGCAAGTTATAAGGATAGGGAAGAGAAATGCAGAGACAAGATCACTGTGCTAAATCGGATTTATAGCCAAAGACTAAGAACCATTAAAGGATTTTAATCGGAAGAGGGACATATTTAAAAAATCGATGTTTCTAACTCTCTACCCCTCTCCCTCGCTGTAAGAAAACAATAAAATATAAAAAAATAAAAATAAAAGAGCAGAATCCTCACCACTGGGTGGAACTGGCTGTCAGTCACATGCATTTAGTTTGTAGGGCAATAAGCAAATGAAGTTAGTTTTGCGATATTTTGGAATGACTTAGCTATGACATAATCAGGACTGATAGACTTAGAGACAGACAAACCTACAAACACATATGGTCTAGATTCCCAAGATGAAGAAAAATTGACCACTTAATTTATTCACAATACAAGTTAATATTCAGCACAGTGCCTAGCACCTACCTGTTATAAACAGTTAATATTTAAACCAAACCACCTGCTGTCCAAGAAGTCTATCTGTCCCCACACCAACAGTGTGATGCCCAGGACTGCCCTGAAAGCACAGAGCAGCCACGGAAAGTGCTGAAGCACTGCACATGCATTGTGTCCAGCAACAGGACCTGACCCCATGGTGGCTGTGTGTTGGGACAGGCAGGTGAAGGGATCGAGGGACCATGACCTCTGTGGGGATACTGTAAGATTCCCCAGTTAAACCCGTTTCTGAACCTATCCTACATGACTGAAATTCACAAGTTCTGTTCATTATAGGTAGTGACCACAAGAGGATTATCCTTACCCTTCTCCTAGGACAGGTGGTGATCCAGAAAGAAGCCATTTTATGCAACCCTTTGCCAGAGATTTATGACTTCTGGTTGCCTGGTTACAATAAAACTTAAGTTTCAAGAACCTGCAACTTTAAGAACTCCCTGGAAAACAAGTCACAATCAGTTATCCAACAGTGAGGTGTGAAAGAGAACCCCGAACAGTCAAATAAACCATCATCTTTTAGGCATCATCTCAGAACAGACCCAATAAAAGCACCAGGAGAAAGTATTTCAATTGACCAAATAACTTAATCACAGTAGGCCCCTTAATCTAAATGGATGATTTCTGTTCAACAGAATTCTGTAACAGCAGGTGTAAATCAACTAATAATGGAAAATACATTTCGAAGAAAAACATAAAAGCAATTGGAATCCTGCTTTAGTGACGTTTGTAGAATATACTGTATAAAGTCCTACAGGAAGAAGGTTAGAGAGAATCTTCTGAAAACAGGGATCACAACCACCTTCATGGAGAGGTTGAGAGAAATTCTCCCTGTGGAGAGGCCGATGAGAGAAATTCATCGCTCACCTACCTTTTTGCCCCCGCCCCGTAAGGAGTTCCCAGAGTACCAGACCTCTTCCATCTCAGTCCTGATCCCATCCTCTTCGATCTTGATTATATTTTAAGATAGAAGGGGTTGCAGTATCTGAAATTGATAGGCCTCAAGAAATTTAAAGACTTTAATGTGTGTAGAACTTTCAAAACTTAACTTTTGAAAACAAGGAAGCCAGCACACCTTCACAAGTTATTTCACTGGTCCATAAAAAATGAACTGAGTCATCCTGGATATAATTCATTAAGGCTTCAAACCATCTGGGAAAGAGTAGCACAATTGTAACCCTATGTAACCCATGTTTACAAAAAGTTCACTACCCAAATCAAGAAATGTTTGTGCCCATAGATAGCTTATTTCTAAAGGATGCCCTACATACACTCCCTCCCTAAATGGCCATGTGTCTCCTCTGTTCTTGATTTCCTTCTCCGTGCCAAATATACCAACTTCCCTTCTTCAGGTGGAATGAGCCTGAAGAAGAAAATGTTGAAAAGCCTAAAAGTAGGAAGTACACAGGCTGGTAGGGAGACAGGAGTTGTTTCTAATTCATTTTATAAGCCAAGACTTGCAGTCAGCAGTCCTTCCCCCTGATGTCATCCAGCTATCAGAGAGAACCTCAATGTAGTCTGTGAAGGACAACGGTTGACAAAGCGTCTGCAGGCGACAGTCCAGGAGAGAAGAGGTAACAGCTTGATGGTGAATGAGGAAGTGCCTGTCTAGCCAGCCCCTCCTCTTCTCCTGGCTTAGATCAACCGATATAGATGCGATGGAAATCATTGGCACCAAAAGCAGCATTACACTTGGGACACTTGCGCTGGCGGGTATCATAGCGAGTCTTCACACACTCGAAGCAGAAGACGTGAAAGCACTTGGTAAGGACAGCATCCTTTTTACGCATGTTGCAACACGGGCAGGTCAGGCGTGCCTAAAAAAGAAATCAAAGTCTGAGCAACCATGAAGGGTTATGATTCAAAGGGTTCTCATACATAAGCAAACAAGATCTACCAAGCACCAAGGCAAAGTACCATTTCCCCCACAAAATAAACCATTCTCCGGTAACCTTCATGTACAGAAGTTCAATATTTATTCTCCCCAGTTATTAGTGGGTCATGTTAGACCCTAACAACAAACAAACAAACAAAAAAAATGAACAACAAAAGCCATACAGCAATCACTGAGGCAGCTTTTCTAACCTTGTAATCCTTAATCTCCTCCATCAGAATCTCATCACATTTGGGTACATTGTCTGGTTTCTTCGTGGTCTCCAGCTTTCTTCGAAGTCTAGAGATGTCCTCCTGAGGAAGGACAGACAGGATACCCATCAGACAGACTCCCAAACCTGCCATTTGTGACAAAAATAACCCCTCCAACTTGAGCATTGTGGGAAGTCCTTTCATGCTCAGCTGTTTTTAGAAATGTAGAGAATTGCAAGTGGGAAGATATTTCTTTGGTTTCAGAACAGGCAACTGTGATCATATTGCCAAACCGGAGCTGCACCTAACTACTGTCAATTCAGTACTGTGAAAATACAGTCTAAGGAATGAGAAGGACTGGATTTTTAAAAGATGAAGAGCTTGGCGGGATACTTCATTTTAAGGCAATCCGTTTTAAGCTGAGGATAGATTGGATTAAATA
Source organism: Lasiurus borealis (assembly GCA_004026805.1). NCBI lineage: Eukaryota > Metazoa > Chordata > Mammalia > Chiroptera > Vespertilionidae > Lasiurus > Lasiurus borealis. The sequence goes on along the minus strand of PVJN01009822.1, from coordinate 55,167 downwards.
ATTAACAGATTTATGGATAAGGACAGAAAAGCATAATGAGAAACAGCTGACATGCCAAAATGAGAAAAATTGTAGAACTTACCATTTTTTATTAAATCCTCACCGAGGATATATTTTTATTGTTTTAAAGAGAGGAAGGGGTGGGGGAGAAAAAGAGACATCTATCGGTTGCCTCCTGTATGCACCTTGACCTGTGGGGATCAAACCCACAACCTAGGCATGTATCCTCACCAGAAATCAAATGCACAACTTTTTAGTGCATGCGACTATGCTCCAACCAACTGAGCCACACAGCCAGGGCTAGCAGGAGTTCTTTTCAAGTCCTCTAATTGTGTTGCTACTTAATTACCAACTCATTCTTCTAGTAAGTATTTCATGCCCACTAGATGCTAAGCACCATGACAGGCTTTGGGGACACAGCAGTGAAGAAAACAGAATTAGTCTTTTCTCTTGAGCAATTGCAGTCCAATAGGAAATGCCATACTTTAGACCAGTGGCTGGCAAACTCATTAGTCAACAAAGCAACAAACCGAAGCTCGAGAGCCACGCTGCGGTTTGCCTACCACTGTCTCTCCCACAAGATGGGTCACTTCAGAGCTCAGAAAACACCCAACAAGTGAAATAAAAAGAAAAAAACCTGCTCTTACCTGGGCTCGTTTGAAATTAAACATGTCCTTTTCTTTGGTGACACTGTTCTCCACAATCTCTTCCTGAAAATCATGCAACTTCTTCTGAGCCAACTCCAGTTGTGCTTTGAGGTCATCTGCAAGCTGGGCTGCCTCCATTGCCTACATGGGATGGACAGTAATGTCATCTTGTCACCTTTTAGTATTTCCCGGGAGGTAAAATGCTAACCCACGTCCAAGGACTAAGGTGAGCTATGATTTTATCAGTGTCATACTTACTTGTTCCTCTGAGACTAATGGTCACTTTAGATTACAGAGCAATCAATCATACCTTGCGCTTATTCATCTCTAAGGCTTGTGTCCTAAGACCCAGCTCCTTCTCTCCAGTGCCAATGTTGCTTTGTAACAGATGCTCCTTCTCTTCTAATTTCCTTACTACTTGTAACTGGGCATCAACCTTTGAAGAAGAAAATCAAATTTTAACATATATAGGAAGGAAAAAAAACAAAACTGGCTAGGCTCTGTTAATTCACAGGCCCATAAAAGAGAATCTTCTGGAAATTGTAAACTATTACTGATTTTACCTATGACCCCAGCAAAGTGCACACGCACACACACACTAGAGGCCCGGTGCACAAAACCTGTGTACGGGACAGGGGGTAAGAGAGGGGGCAGATGTCCCTCAGCCTAGCCTGCACCCTCTCCAATCTAGGACTCCTTGAGGGCAGTCAGACATCACTCTCACAATCCAGGACTGCTGGCTCCCAACTGCTTGCATGCCTGCCTGCCTGATTGCCCCTCACTGCTTCTGCCTGCCAGCCTGATCACCCTCTAATCATTCCCCTGCCAGCCTGATTGATGCCTAACTGCTCCCCTGCTGGCCCAATTACCCCTAACTGCCCTCCCCTGTCAGCCTGGTCCTCCCTAACTGTCCTCCCCTGCAAGCCTGATCACCCCGAACTACCCTCCCATAATGGCTCAGTAACCCCTAAATGCCCTCCCTTGCCAGCCTGGCCACCTCCAACTGTCCTCCCCTGCAATCCTGGTTGCCCCCAACTGCCCTCCCTTGCAGGCCTGGTTGCCCCCAACTGTCCTTCCCTGCATGCCTGGTCCCTCCCTCCAAATGCTCTCCCCTGCAGGTCTGGTCACCCCCAACTGTCCTCCCCATGCAGACATAGTCACCCCTACCTGCCCTCCCCTGTTGGCCTGGTCGCCCTCAACTGCCTTCCCCTACAGGCCTGGTCATCCCTAACTGCCCTCACCTGCAGGCCTGGTCCCACCCAACTGCCCTCTTCTGCCAGCCTGGTCACCCCCAACTGTCCTCCTCTGCTAGCCTGATTGTCCACAACTGTCCTCCCCTGCAGGCCATTTGTGGCCACATAGGGGCATCCATCTTTGACCACATGAGATCGACCATCTTGTGTGTTGGAGTGATGGTCAATCTGCATATCACTCTTTTATTAGATGGGATGTATGTGTATGTATATTCTATATAATAAAAGCCTAATATGCTAAGTGTCCAGTTGTCCAGTTGGACGTTCAACCAATCGAAGCATAATATGCTAATGATATGCTAAGGCCACTCAACTGCTTGCTATGACATGCACTCACCACCAGGGGGTAGACACTCTGACTGGTAGGTCAGCTTGCTTCTGGGGTCCAGCTGATCAGGACTTAGCAAGATGGGCCAGACACAACCTGGAACCCTCCCACAGCCCCTCCCCAGCTGGCCAACCTCCCAAACCCCAATCATGCACCAATGGGGTCCCTCGGCCTGACCTGTGCCCTCTTGCTATCTGGGACCCCTCGGGGGATGTCAGAGAGCTGGTTTCGGCCTGACGGCAGAATGACTAGTCACTATTACACGCACTGACCACCAGGGGGCAGATGCTCAATGCAGGCGCTGTCTCCTGGTGGTCAGTGCACTCCCACAGAGGGAGCGCTGCTCAGCTAGAAGCTGGGCTCATGGCTGGCGAGTGCAGCTGCGGTGGCGGGAGCCTCTCCCACACCACAGCAACACTAAGGATGTCCAAATGACAGCTTAAGCCTGCTCAGAGTGGACCTAAGCCATCAGTCATACATCCCCTGAGGGCTTCTGGACTGTGAGAGGACGTAGGTTGGCTGAGAGACCCCTCCCCCCGCCTCATGCACTGGGCCTTTAGTATATATACACACACATATATACCAGTATATATATATATATATATATATATATATATATATATATATATATATATATATGTATTTGATGATTCAAAGAGTCTAGGAAACCATGGAGAAGATTCTTCTCCAAATTGCCAAGAACAGAGGAATTACATTTTTAGGTATTTATCTTCTCTGGCCATACTAATCCCCAAAGCCTGGCAATTCATACTGGAACATGTAAATCATAGCTCAAACGAAAGTCCAAGTGTATGTCTTTCAGAATGGCTAGAGGTTCAAAAGTATTCTTTTTCTTGAAACTCATGCACAAAATAAAATCAAACAATATTAAGAGGTAAAACATAAAGTCATGCACCCACAAACTGATCCCAACATCCAGAGATAACCAGGTAACCACTCTTAGTTTCTCATACAACCTTCCAGAAATTTTAAAAATACACAGCCCATGCATACAAAGACATGCATTTTTAGCACAAAAGGATAATAAAACAAGTCACTTAATTGTATATTTTAGACATTTTTCCATCTTAGCAGGTCTATATTTGTTTTAACAGGTGATACACTGTATTTCTTTGTAAGTACATATAATTTACTTACCAGTAGCCTAATAACATACATTTAATTTTGTTTTTCCTATTACAAAAAAATGCCACAATCATCATTTTTAATGCATATTTTCATGTAGAAATTACCCTACTTCAACAGAATTCTGAAAAGCTGTTTATTCTAATTACCTGAGTCTTCAAAGTCAAAACCTGGTCAGCCAGCTCCTCCTTCTCTTCTTTGAGTAACTTGTGGATCTGATTGGACTTGATACGTTCTGACATGAGCTTGAAATTGGCATCGTCTTTCTCCCGCAACTGCTGCATCAAGCGGATATTTTGCTCCTGCATGTCTTCAAAGGCCTGGCCTGTGACATCCATCTCAGAGAGGAGAGCTTCTTCCTCCTAAAATAAGGAGGAAAAACCTTCATTTTAATAGAATCTCCTAACTCCCAAAAAATTAGCACAAGAAGCTAAGCTTCCCCGCTGGTGATTCAGAAATAAGTTAACCTACTGACAAGGAGACACTTTGTTTTAAGAAGCTTCGTTTTGTCATTATGTCAGCCCTAGGAATGCAAAAGAAGCCCTATTATCTGAAGCCTCTGGCACTGCCTATTGGCCAGTCACCATTAGTTGATCTGCTCTCCAACTTAGTCACAACAGACAAAAATTTTATACATCCCAGAATCAGCAAATTGATCCAGCAGCAGTTGATTAAGAGAACAAAACCTAACATTTTCTCACTTTTCCATAATTATAATACTGGATTTAATCTACAAACTTTCCAACAGTATTGCACAACAATCTCACTGGTGAAGAACAATATGTAATAGTTTTCTTACATTTGTGTAATTGAGAGCATGTTTTCATGTTTAAAAAGCATCTGTATTTTTTTTTTTCTGTGAACTATTCTTATCTTTTGCCTAATCTATTGGGAAGGTGTGTTTTCTTCCCTATCATTTTAGAAGTTTTTAAAATATATAAATATAAGCCCTTTTGTGATAATTTTTTCCCCTGTTTGTCATGTATCTTTTGGCTTTGTTAACAGTCGTTTTTGCCATATAGAAATTTTGTGGGAGTTTCCTTCATTAAATCAAAATTATCAGTCTTTTCTTTCATGTTTTTAGACTCTTAGTAATAGCTAGAAGGGTCTTCTCCACTCCAAATCTTTAGGAAGAATTAACACCATTAAGATAATATATGGTCTTTCTATTTGTACTAAAACCAATAGTAGTATAATTTCCTAATAATTATTCTTTAAAAAAGAAAGAGGCATTCAACAGACTTAAGAAGAATCAAACCCCACGTTTTATAAAATGAATGTATATAGATTCTAATAAAGTTTCTCTTTTAAAGGTACTTAATGATCAAGTCACCATTAAAAGTACTTCATTTGTCATGTTGCTATTTTTTAGAAACAGTGAAGGTGATCCTCATAGTGAACATATGTGGTTTTTCCAATCATTTTTGGTATCCTTTTGTTGAATGTCAATAAATTCACTGGAAAAATAAAGCAATCCATGCTCATTATCAGAAGGGAAAAGGTCTCTACAATTCTAAGACCCACAAACAACCATGGTTAACATACTAGGCATATATAACCTGTTTGGGGCACATGTTTTTTCTTAGTTTCATATATTTATAAGCACAATGTATATAATATTTTCTTTCATTTTAATTTTATATTCATTATGACTCCTGATTCCAGACCAAAAGAGAAAGGATAAATCCCTCAATAAACAATGTCTGAACAACATGCTATCTATTTGAAAGTAAAAAGGAAATTTCATGTCTCACAAATACACAAAACTAACTGCAGGATGAAAGACTTCAATGTTAAACAAACATATATAGGAAAAAAAATATTTTTAAAAAGACTGAAATGAAAGAGCCAATGTATCTGTCAATAACATACCTATAAGGTAATACTGACTTCAAAAGCTGGTTAACTAAAGTGTGCCCACCTGCTTGGCCATGGCCAGCTTCTTCTGCAGATATTCTATCTGCTCCTCTACTGCCCGGATCTTCCTCAAGGCGTCCTCATCAGCCATTTTCTTGTTCTCCTTTTTCTCCCTATCCTCTAGATCCTTGAGTCTTTGCCTTAGATCATCCAACTACAGGAGGAAAGGAATCACACAGAAACAAAAGCTATGATAAAGTTTCAAAAATCAATTAATACTGTGCACAGATGGAGGGCCCATAACATCAAACTAACCTTTATAGAATTATGAAAGGGGATAAATGATATACATATCTCAGCACTGTTTTAACATCACTTCATTCCAACACTCCATGCTTCCAAAGCAACATTTCTGAGTAGTGCACACATGTTTCTTTAAAATAGTTCTCACCCTTTTTTCCCAGACTCCAAAACTTAAAATAAGACATTCTTCCCAAAAGTAATCAGAAAAGAGAATCGTTATAATAACGATTTATATGGGGTAAAGGGGCATACAAACATTTGAAAAGACTATTCCTATTCCCAGAAATTCTGGTAACCTTACCCACCAACTAGTGGAGAATCTGGAAATCTCTATTTCAGATGGTTTTGAAAGGGAAAAAAAATGTTGCTAAGTTTTAAACTCTAACTTTAAAAACAAAGAAACCAGAGCCTTCAGAAGTGTGAAGGAAAATCCCACAAATGATGATTTTAATCTGAATGACAGGTAATGGCAGGCTAGATTACCTCTGCCTTAGACTTCTTCTCAGCTGCCATTAGCTGAACTTTGTCTCTCTGTTCCTTTGGGGCCGAGCGGTACATGTCTAGCAACAGTTTCATCTCCTTCTGGCTCTCCTGTGCCTTCCTATGAAGAGGGTGGGGGATGGTGTAACGAGAAAACGAAGGACATCAGAATAAGGGAATTTCTAATTGAGCAAAATTATTTTGCAGCAGTTCTATTTTACACTTTACATCACACCTCTAATAGACAAAACTTTCGCAACTATCAAGAGACTTCTGGATATACTTAGGAAGGACAGAAAAGTAAGCTGTAGAGTATAAAGGAATCATTTCTCCTTTCAGACCAGGTTCTAAGTTATCAAGTGAACACTGTGGCCCTTATTAAACAAGTACATTTCTGGGTCCTCTCTCTTAGAAACTGATATTCAATAGGTCTGGGCAGGGGTCCAGGGTTGCATTTTAAATAAGTCACCTACATGATTCCAAACCACACTTGAAAAAAACATTTGTCTTAAACAGGCCAAGAGGAAGGGAAGGGGGAAAAGGAAGAAGTTGAAAATATAGTGCTGTTCCTAGATTTGACAGTTAAGTGATTGACTATCAGCCAAAGACAAAAATTTCACCTCTTACTAAATTATCAAACCTCTTAATTATACTTTCAGGTACCAAAGAAGTTCAAACATTTTAAGCACCGTGGTCCCTCAAATCCAAACATCAATAAAGGCCCAACCATGACCAATGGGGAGCAGAAGTACCCAGTTCTACCAGAGCAGTTATGAATTAATCAGGAAGAGCAGGGGCGATGTATGAGGTTACACAGTGTTTCATTGACTGTATAACTAATTTAAAGCCTGCAGGAATAAACCTCCCTAGAAATCTCTTGAAATGACCCAATATGTACCAAACTAGTTAACTGCCAGGCAAACAGATCAATATTGTTCAAACAGTGATACAAACTCTACCTAATATAAGTTACAATTAATGCCACTGATTTGCCAGTAATTAATTTCAATAATTCTCAGGAGTATTGCTTCAATCATGACATCCCTTCCCATAATTTGGATTCATGAAAAATAAGGCCACAACCACCAGGTTTACTGAGACTTGACCACTGAATTGGACTCCACAGTAGCCATGCAGGTCATTGTGGCTGTATGAACACTTGATCAAGAACTGAGACCACGTTAACTGCTCATTGAGTCACACTCAAAGTGATACAATTATCAGATAAGCCATGCCATCCAGGGAACATTTCATGCGTGATGTCCTAACCTTAGCTTTTGAATCACAAGTTACGTAAACATTGCTCTTACTTGAGTTCAATCTTCAATTGTTTGATAATTTCTGCTTCCTTTTTCCTTCCATCATCATGTTTCCCTTTCTCTTTCTCTTTAGCAGAATCTCTCTCTCTTTCTGACTCCTTTAGTTTCTGCTTCTCTCGTTCTCTCTCCTTTTCCTTCTCCCGCTCTCTTTCTCGCTCCCTCTCTTTCTCCCTCCTTTCTCGTTCTCGCTCTTCTTCATCCCGTTTGGACTTCATTTCATTGGCTTCCTCCTGAGATGCCTTCGATGCGGAGGACTGGGCAGACCAGTCTTCGGGATCTTGTTTCACCTCTGCGGGCTCATCCTTAGTGTCTTCAGTACTAGACTGAGACTGCAGGAGGGCACTGCCACTGCGCAGACGTGTCTGGGGGACAAAGAAATGGGAGAAGCACATCACTTATGGCAACCACACTGTTTTCCTCACTCGAAAACTGCTTTACAAGCTGAATAGCAAATAATACTTATTCTACTCCTCCCAGTTACCTTGTTCAGGTCCGACTGGGCTTCTCTCAATTTCCGCTTATACCTCAGGACTTCCCCTTTCAGCTGGTGATTGTGATTCTGGAGGCTACTGATGAGGTGGCGCATCTCCCGGTTTATGGGGCCTTAAACACAGCAACAGCAATGTTATGAAGAACTGTGATAAGGGGAGAGAGGACAGAACACATCAGGGACCTCTAAGAAATAGGGAGAATTGCCAAGAGTCCTTCTCAGAAGATGAAAACAAAACTGGCCAATTTGAGTTAAAAATAAACCCTCAGGCTGAGAACAGAAATGAATTACAGGATTTAATTTTAGTTTCTCTAGGACTAGTGAGCTCCAGTTAGTATTAGCAAATCCTAGTGACCATATTGTGTCTTTCAATTAAAGCATTTGCCACAAACTGCAGGGAGGAGCAAGAATAATTGTACCTGCTTGCTCATTGGCAGCAAGGGTCTGCTCAAATTCTATCCTCAGCATTTCATATTCCTTCCGGACCTGGGCCAGGGTATCTTCTAGCTGGATCACTTCGGTCCTCAGCTTCTTATGAAGACTAACCTCATCTCGCTACACACAGAAAAAAAAATTAAAAATTAAAATTAAAAATTCTTATCAAAATGTGGAAAGATCATCATGTTCTATTATGTTCCGAAAATTCCATCTTTATGGATCAAAGAAGAAAAAATACAAACAAAAGAGAGATTACTCCGAAAAGTTCCAATTTCATCCATATTTAATGTACACCGGATGGCTACTAAACACTGATTTGAGAATCAGCAAGATACTAAAGAAATAAAGGAAATGGCCCCTAACTCTGAGAATGTTACAATTTCATTGGAGAATTAAACAATAAAACAAAATATAAACATATGTAAAGTAAGATACACTACATTAAATTCAGTTTATTTGGCAGAAAAACAGCAAAAGACTGACTACTATAAAAAAAATTATCTTAAGGACTATAAAAGATACAGAAGTGAAGGCATAAATAAAAAGTTTCTGCATTTAGTCCAGCCGGTGTGGCTTAGTGGTCGAGCTTCGACTTATGAACCAGGAGGTCAAGGTTCAATTCCTGGTCAGGGCACGTGTCCAGATTTTGGGTCAATCCCCAGAAGGGAGCAGCCAATCAATGATTCTGTCTCCTTATTGATGTTTCTGTCTCTCCATCTCTGAAATCATTATTTTTTTTAAAAGTTTGTCTTTAAAGAAAAGTATTTACACAGGTATTATAAACTATAATGGCTTGTAGCAGAGATGCAGCTTCTACCCACTATTCTCCAACATGCACAAAAGGCTCCACCCACACTAACCTATTTTTATGTCTGTTATTCTCACTGCTCAATGCCCTTCTCTTATTTTTTATCTACCAGTAAATTTGTATTCTTAAAATTCATACTTCACTTTGGCAAGTGGAATCTAGAACGGCAAATCAGATGCAAATGTGGGATATGCCTCTTCTGTACCACACTGTATTTTAATGGAGGTGATTTTCCCCACTAGCTTGTATGATTCTAGATGGCAAGATGCCCATCATCTAGCAAAGGCAAGACCTACAGCAACTCTATAAGTATTTGCTGAATAAGAGATTAACTGCACATAAAAGAATAAAATTAAAAACTTATGAAGCAGAAAAGCGTATATACAGAAAACAAAGCCAGCTGTTACCTCAATGAGCTCCACCTGGCGCTGGTGGGTCCCCCTGGTACCATGGAGCAGGGTCCGAGCCTCATCCAAGTGTGCTTTCAACTGTAGGCTCTCATTGTAGAGGACGGAGAATTGTGACTGCATACAGCGATATTCTGGAGTCTCCTTAACCACTTCCTCCACTGCACTCCGCAATTCCACCTTGGGGGAATCCAAAGAAAGTCAAAGCAGAACCTAGCATCTGTGCCCTCAATACTAGACAGGAAATAAAATGTTAAACTCGGGGGGCGAAGAGTTGGGGGGGAAGGAAGTGGCGAGAGGACACATATCTAATACCTTAATCAATAACGAAAAACAAACAAAAATGTTAAACTCACTGATGCCCTGCACAATTGAGACAAGCTTGATGAAGATTATAAAATAGGTCTACCCACTCCTCTACTTATGTAAAAACCTACCCAAAATTAAATCAGATTACCTGGTACCTGTATTCTTCCACCCAAGATTTTACTTGATAAGTGTTCTACATTATGTGTCAGCCTAGATCCAAGGACTCTAGGAAAGCCCTATGAAATGTGCCAGATTCAGACGGAGATGAGCACTATGAAATCTGTCAGGATGCTTACTTTAAGAACATAGTTGAGGCCCCCAGTCACAAACTTGTTCTCTTTATTAATAATCACAGAAAAATATTTTTGACATTGAATCAAAAATAGTTATGCTTCTCCTAAATAAGTGTCTGCTTTAATTACACAAACACTTCCACTAATTTAACTCAGATTGTTTTTGTGTTTTTTTTAGTTCAAACATCTTTATTTACCTAGAAATCAATCAAATTACAAAAGACAGGTGACTGTGATTGAAAGAGGAATAGAAGACTTTCAGAATCCATTTTCTTCCCCCCAATTTACTGGGGAAAGTAAATTCCAATGGGCAGGTCTGAAAACCAACAGGATCACAGACCAGGTTTCTTTCTGTTTTGGCAGCTAGAAACTGCAGAGCCCATTGCTGTGCTCACCTTTGGCAATTACTAACATGTGAGTGGCCTACCCTCCTACAGTATGCACAGGCTCCTGGCATATATCGGGTATACAAGTCCCATTTTTTAAATCCATTTTGGATCCTCACTCTAGATTATCCTATCCTCACTTTTCTCAACAATTGCAACATGTTAATTCAGACTATATATTTTTGTAAATTGCTTTCCATCTTTTTCAGAAGGAAGCAGGGTACAAATACTTAAGTAAATATATAAGGAAATAAATCAACGTACCAAGTTCCCCTCATAAATTCTGAGGATTCACAAGTATGGACATTAGTTGGTCAGCAAAAACATTTCAGTTTACTCCCCGTCAGAGGTGTGTCTCCTACCTTCAGCTTTTCATTTTGTGTGGTAACCTCGTCAAAGTCTTGCCGAAGTTTCTCTAGCTCACAGTGGCGGTTTTGAGCCAACTCTTTGTTCTCCTCAAGCTCTGCATTCATTTCCTCAAACTGGGGAGATGAAGGAAAAGGATAAAATGGAAACAAAGAATTTTTAAATTGTTCCCATTCCTAAGTTTCCATCTTCACTGATCCACTCTTCTGTCAAAACCCCACTAGGCCACTTGTGAATACAATCCCAGTTACCTGGCACAACACTGACACCAGGACAAAAAACACATCCTGAGTGAGTTAGACTTTACCTTCCGGGCATTAATAGTGATTGTGCCACCATAGAGACTGCTCCCCGCTCCATATACCTTGTAACCTTTTGAGTTCACCTACAGAGAAGACAAAGATTCTTTAGTGAGGGACCTGGAAATTTCAATCTGGTAAGCAAAGTACTTTCAAAGGAATCTCTTTGTCCCCCAAAAAATTACTACCCAGGTCTATCATTTCTGAGCAGACTCCTGAAAATGATTCTAGTCTCCAAACTATGAATGAAACAGCACTTGCCCGCTCTAGGACTTCTGCTAAGTGTCGGTTGAGTCTCTGTTCCCTCTTCCGAATTTTGTCAATATCCCACTGCAGGTCATCAATCATGGACTCTAGAACAGATACTCGTGACTCAGCTGTCTCCACTTTATTCTGCAACTTGGAGAACTGCATCCCAAAGATGGGCATTCAAATAAGCATAGAAAAAAACAACAACAACAAAAAAAAAAAGTTAGAAAAACAATGCCTCACATCAATACTTTCTTCCCAATGCATGAGTTTAAAAATGAAATGACAGGTTCTTTAACAGTTCCGAATGAGTTACAATCATGAAAACCATGGAAGTCTATAAGAACTCTCATACAAGGAAAACTACTTAAGATTCAATACTTTTTCTACCTCTGGGAAACATCATTTCTCTAGATAGAATAGAATTCCATCAGATGTGTAATTTTTTTTAAAAAATACATTTTTTATTTATTTCAGAGAGGAAGAGGGAGGGAAAGAGATATAACATCAATGATGAGAGAATCATTGATCAGCTGCCTCCTGCACACCCCCTATTGGGGGATTGAGCCTGCATCCTGAGCATAAATAGCCTGCAACCTGTGCCCTTGACCAGAATACAACCTGGCACCCTTCAGTCCCCAGGCCGATGCTCTATTCACTGAGCCAAACTGGCTAGGGCAAGTGTGTATTTTTTAAGAGACAAAAGATAACATTCTTTTCAGACACATAGTATAGGAGACAAAAATTCAAATACATAATCAGAAAAGACACCTATCTTTACCCCCAACTTTCCCTTCTAATTTCTGCAAATGATAGCCAAAGAGAACAAAAGGAAAGCTTACATTCTCTTTTTTAAGCTCACCCAGAACAATCTTGAATCAGGTACTATAGAGATACAAAAATCTTCAGTGTTCTCTGTTTATTGAGGAACTACACAGCAGTTAATACTATTTAATGCTTTAATTATGAATCTGTCACATGCTCACATTAATCTATGCATATCTTCTGTGTTGGTGTTAAAATGTGCCTCCCCACCCCATGCCCTAACTAGTTTGGATTCAGTGGATAGAGCCCCGTCCTATACACTGAAGAGTTCCAGGTTCGATTCCAGTCAAGGGAACATGCCTGGATTGCAGGCTCAATCCCCAGTGTGGGGCAGGTAGGAGGCAGTATCAATGATTCTCTCTCATCATTGATGTTTCTATCTCTCCTTTCCTCTCTGATATCAATAAAAATATATTTTAAAAAATAAAAATAAAAATAAAATGTGGCCCCTAAATTCTTTGACAGTCTTCCAGTCAAGAAGTGGGATCACTGTCTTCTCCTCCTAAAGCTGAGTCAACCAGAGGCCCAGTGGAAATGACGCTACATAACTTTGAAGCTATGTCTGAAAAGCCATGAAGGTTCTGCCCTGTGGTTCACTCTCTGAGAGCCAGCTGCCACATAAGGAGTCTAATTACCCTGAAAGTGCCATGTTGGAGAGCAAAATGCAGGTATTTCCGGTGGACTAAGGGGAGCTCCCAACTGACTGGTAGCAAGCCACTGGTAGGCGACCCTGCTAGTGGTTCTCAACCTGTGGGTCAGAACCCACAGGTTGAGAACCGCTGCTCTAGAGCCTAAGACCACTGGAAAACACAGATATTTACATTACAATTCATTAACAGTAGCAAAATTACAGTTATAAAGTAGCAATGAAAATAATTTTATGGTTGGGGGGTCACCACAACATGAGGAACTGTTTTAAAGGGTCACGGCATTAGAAGGTTGAGAACCACAGCTATATAATAAAAGCCTAATGTGCAAATTGACCAAACAATAGAACAACTGGTTGCTATGATGCACACTGACTACAAGGGGGCAGATACTCAACGCAGGAAATGCCCCCTGGTGGTCAGTGCACTCCCACAAGGGGAGCACCGCTCAGCCAGAAGCCAGGCTCTTGGCTGGTGAGCGCAGCAACAGTGGCAGGAGCCTCTACTGCCTCCACGGCAGAGCTAAGGATATCCAACTGACAGCTTAGACCTGCTTCCCACATCAGTCAGACATCCCCCAAGGGATCCTGGACTATGAGAGGGTGCAGGCCGGGCTGAGGAACCCACCCCGCATCTAAATGCACCAATTTCATGCACTGAGACTCTAGTTTATTTATAAGCACTGCTCTACTTTAACCACTCCCCTTGATGGTTGATGAGAATCCACATCCTATCTAATAAAGAGGGAATATGCAAATTGATCATCACTCCATCACAAAGAGGGCTGCACCCACAGCTGAGGCCAAGAAGAAGCTTTAATGAGCAATCAACAGGGACTCGAGGTTATGCCATTCCCTACCCCTGTGGGGCTTGACAGGGGACTTCAGGCTGCATCCCCCACCTGGCAAAGCTTGACAAAGGACTTCAGGTCATGTCCCCCACCCAGTGGGTCTTGACAGGGGACCTCAAAGTGCACTTCCCATCTTGGTGCTCGGCTAGAGGACCTCAAGCTGCTGCCCCCACCACAGCACCAGGCCAGGGGACTTCAGGACATGCCCCCCACCAAGTGGGGCTTGACAGGGCACTTCAGGCTGCAACTCCCACCCGGGCACCAGGCAGGGAGACCTCAGACTGCACCCTCTGCCTGGCGGGGCTTGACAGGGGACCTCAGGCTGTGCCCCCCACCCACTAGGGTTTGACGGGGGACCTCAAGGTGCACCCCCAGTTCTGGGTCGGGGGAATTCAGACTGCGCTCCGCCGCCAGTGGGGCTTGACAGGGGACCTGAGGCTGCACACCTCTCCCAATGCTGGACCAGGGGACCCGAGACTGCATCCTCCCACCTGGCGGGGCTTGACAGAGGATCTCAGACCATGCCCCTATCTGGAGGGGCTTGACAGAGGACCTCAAGGCATGCCCCTCATCCTTGTCTGGGCTGGGGGACCTCAGGCCACACCCCCTGTCCTGGCACCGGGCCAGGGGACCTGAGGCTATGCCCCCTGCCTGGCAGGGTGGGACTGGCCAGGTCTGGACCTAGCCCAATGGGGGGAGGGAGGGTGGCGGCCAAGTCTGTGTCTCACGTGATTTTGAGGGGCATGTGGGTGGGCAGGGACTTGACTCTGGGTCCTGTGATGAGCCCCAGACTCTGACAGGAAAAAGGTTTTCATATATATTTTACTAATTTTCTGTCATCTCTGATACTTCTATTATAGAGAAAGGGCCAATAGCAATATTAAATTATTTCCTCTAATTAATCCCCTTTAAATATGCACAAATTTCATGCACTGGGTCACTAGTATATTATAAACTTTCCAGATGATTTTCATGCAACCAGTCCAGCAGGGACCTTGGCCCTGAAGTTTAGGAAACAAGGGCAAATGAAGAACTCAAGCTTTGAAGTTAAATAGACATACATCCAAATCATAGCTCCATCACTGTGTGACTGTGTGACCTCAGATCAGTCACCAACCTCTCTGAATCTGTTTCCTCAGCTGTAAAATGGGAATTAATGTGTATAAAGTCCCTAAGAGCTAGGCACTAAGGAAATAGTAACTATTAAATTATTAATAAACATAAGAGTTTGGTGGCCAAACTAAGGTAGGTCAAATTTCTAAACTAAAATGATAATCAAGAGAATCAGAAGAGTATTAGAAGACCTATCATCATTTAGTCATCCTATATAATAAAAGCCTAATATGCTAAGTGTCTGCTCATCCACTCAACCAATCAAAGTGTAATATGCTAATGATATCCTAAGGCTGTTCAACCACTTGCTATGATGTGCACTGACCACCAGAGAGTAGACAGTCAACCAGTTGGCCAGCTACTACCAGGGGGCAGACAGATGACTGATCAACCAGTTGGTATAATGTGCACTAACCACCAGTGGGCAGACACTCCAACCAGTAGGTTATCAGGACTAAGTGAGATGGACCAGACATGCCCTGGAGCCCTCCCTCAGTCTCTTCTCAGCCCCAATCGTGCACTGGTGGGGGTCCCTCAGCCTGGCCCAAGCCCTCTCGCAATCTGGATTGAGGGCCCCTCTCCACCCCCCAACTGCATGAATTTCATACCAGGCCTCTAGTTTTATATAAATAAGCACATACCCAAATCATGGTTTGAACATGCACCATTTGTGTCCAAGTTTGGACTAAAAACCTACATTCCTCAAGTTCTAGGTCATTAATAATGCAGTAGTTCTATTGCCCCATTCTCAGATGAATTTCTACCAACCCATTCCTCAGTAACATTATACATGGTCTTTTACATTTGGGATAGTTCATTATTTGGGGATTTGGTGTGTTGTTTTGCAAAACCCCACACGACAGACAGTATTTCTTCCTAAAGACTAAGATCCTAAAATGTCAGTTTAAAAGACAGGAAGAGACTAGGAGAAACATTCAATGATTTTCTTCCTTTTACATATCTCAGATTTTGATTTCTCTGAGCTGGTTGCTTCATTTAGCATGTCCTGCATGCTCCTCAATATAAAGAGACTTTCTAGAGTAAGCTGACCTTTGCAGTACTTAGAACTGAGTCAATGTCTGCCACAGGACACTAGGCCAAGTACCTCCTGAGACATGGTGCGGTGCTTCTCCTGAAGGAGGTCTGTCAGCTCCTGCAGCCTCATGTTCTCTTGTGCAAGGAAGGAGTTCAGCTCCTGCACTGCTTCCTCCACTATCAGGTTATCTGAGGGAGGAGAACTTTAGTTTAGCATCTATAGTGTCACATTTTAGAACTGTATATTCTACCAAAACATTAACATGAAATCTCACTTTATTTTCCAGAAAATTTCAAGAATTACACTGGTTTTCATTCTCTTCACAAAATAGATTATCCAGATTTTAGGTGAGCACCTATAAAATCATAAAGAATAAAAAACAGCCCAGCCGGCTTGGCTCAGTGGTTGGTGGACAAATAAACCAGGAAGTCACAGTTCAATTCCCAGTCAAAGCACATGCCTGGATTGTGGGCTCAATCTCCAGCGTGGGGCATGCAAGAGGCAACTGATCAATGATTCTCTTTCATCACTGACGCTTCTATCTCCCTCTCCTTCTCCCTTCCTCTCTGAAATCAATAAAAACATATTTTTAAAAAAAGAACACAAAATATCTCATTTAAAAAAAAACACCTGACTCTTTGAAATTAAAACAAAAACAGTATCTAATCAACAAATAAAAAATTTTTTAAATATAATTACCAATATTTAAAATACTTATCACTAATAAACTAATGACAAACACTACACAAATATACAGAAACAAAGCTATTTCTTAAATAATAAAATTAATTGTGGTACTCCTAAAGTGTCTAATTAATAGAGTATCAGAATGGGTTGATAATGTCTTTCCTCATTTACTTACAGAACAGCCATGTGGCTCAAAATGTGAAGCACTCATAAAATACCAGCATGTCACAATAAGGATGTAACCAGTAACATTGAACATTACGATTCCAAGAAATTTAATGAAAAATAAATACATAAGAACAAATTAGCATGCAAAGGTGAGTTCTTATTCCTCCCCTTCTGCTCACCATCTCCTGGTTCTAGCCTCACCTCCACTGTTTAGCTTCCGGGATAGGAGCTCCACTTTTTCTTGCAACTTATCATAGACAGTTACGATCTGGGACACAGCTCGGCGGGAGGACTCCACGCGCTCCTGCAGCTGAGATTCTATTTCTTCACTGGAGCTGCTGGCCAGAGTAGCAAGGAAAGAGAAGGCTGGCTCTTGCCCTTCCCCTGAAGAGGGAAAAAGAAGCCCCTCCCCAAATTATTCAACTGGAAATATCAAAACTCATTTTTCCCCTCAAATGGAAAGCCTCAAAGCAAGGCTCTTCAAAGGAAAAAAAAAAAAGAAAATGAATAAAAGTAATAATAATAATGATAAAGCATGCAGTGGTAAGTCCCTGATAGCACTCACCTCTGTCGCGGTCATCTTTCCGTTCCTGATTGCTGTCAGAGTCCGGCTCTGGTTCGGGCACAACAAGGGCTTTTCTCTCGGTGAGGAGGTCCCCCAAACCCTGCTGCAGATCGTAACGCTTAAGGATGATACGGATGTTTTCATCAAACTGGAAAAGATTGGGTAGAGTTATAAAAAAAAACAAAATGTTATAATTGGCAGTTAAAACAAAGACACAACTTTGGAAATGAAAAGAGTGCTGCTCCGTAGAAAATGCTCAAATAAAAACCTAAGCAAACAAACAGCTACCTGACTCCAGTACCGGTTGACAATCAACAGGGAGGCATCGTCAGTGGCCTGTCTTCGTTCAAGTTTCTCAATGTGCTCCCGGAGTTCATCTTCAATGGTCTGCCGCTGATCCAGCATTTCTGCCAACTTGCGATTTTTGGCTTGTAGTGTTCGAATGTCTGACTCCTCCTGCCCCAGAAAACCAATCTTATCAGTCTCCACAAGGAAATTAGACAATCAGCTGTTGAATTCAACAAGGCCTTATTGGTTATTTCCTACAGATAAAGCTATTTCTTTTTTAAAGGTTTACAGTAAATAATTAGATAAGTAGTAGGAGCAGAAGAAATAAAGGGTCTATAATGACAGGAGAAAATTATATTAAAAAATACATTAGAACCTCGACCTCACTCATCTCACTGTCCTATTCAAGTCCAAAAAGTATTACTACTGTGAGGCTCCACCATCCTGCCAAATCATCTCTACCTGAATCCACAGCCCTCTATCACCTAAGCACTGCCCTTCATTCATTCAAGACTTTGGAACCTTTTCTACCCGAGGCGCCAATATATGTGAACAAGCCACATCCTCTAGCACAGCAGTTCTCAACCTTTGGGGGTCAAACAACCCTTTCACAGGGGTCGCCTAAGACCATCAGAAAATGCAGATATTTACATCATGATGCATAACAGTAGCAAAATTTCATGGTTGGGGGTCACCACCACATGAGGAACTGTATGCAAGGGTCGCGGCCTTAGGAAGGTTGAGAACCACTGCTCTAGTATCTAGGCTGTATTTGGACTCCTTAACTCCAATGATTCTCTCTTCTACTGTGCTTCAGTCAGGCACTTCAGAAGCCACATCTTAGACTTTTGTCTGTGACCATGCCACACCTCAAATCTTAAATTACAACTTGTCATTCCCTAAAAAAAATCGTACCTTCCCAGGTATTTCACGCCCTATCTGAATACACCAATCTTTAACATTTTGAAATGTCGCCTTTCTTGCTATCAGTCGCCGCTATATCTTCCATACCTTGACTATACCCTACAGTAAGCATGTCAACTCTTGACCCATAAAAAATATTTTTATGGCCCATCCAATATAACTGTATGTAAGAAACATTTATATATATATTTTTAATATATTTTATTGATTTTTTACAGAGAGGAAGGGAGAGGGACAGAGTTAGAAACATCGATGAGAGACATCGATCAGCTGCCTCTTGTACGCCCCCTACTGGGGATGCGCCTGCAACCAAGATACATGCCCTTGATCGGAACTGAACCTGGGACCTCTCAGTCCATAGACCGACGCGCTATCCACTGAGCCAAACCGGTTTCGGCAAGAAACATTTTAATAAAAATTTCATAATTTAAGGAGAAACCAAGATGGCATAGATGAACACCTAAACTGCTGCTCGCACAATTTCAAAACTACAGCTAAAAGACAGAACAGACATCATCCAGAACCACAGGAAAAGTTGACTGAGTGACAATTCCACAACTAGAAGGAAAGAGAGGGACTCACAGAGACTCAGAGGAGCTGCAAAAAGCTAAGGTAGGAGATGTATGTGGAGAGGACAGGTGGCGGAGTGCCTGGCTGGCTTTATCTAGCGGAAGGGAGACGGAAACTCCCAACTGCACTGAACCCCAGTTCTGACTGCACTGAATCCCAGTTCCAGGCGAGACTCACTCGGGGGGAATCTGGACTGTCAAGAAAAGGGAGGAGTGCACAGAAACTTAGGGGAGCTGCAAAAGGTAGAGGTCTGAAGACACACCAGTGCACGCAGAGAGGACAGACTGCTGATTGTGCTGCTGGCTTTCTCTAGTGGGAGGAAGACAGACCTCCCGACTACACTGAACCCCAGTTTCGGGCGAGATCCTGGCGACCCAGACTCATATGGGTCCCCGAAACGTACAAAAACTCAGGGGAGCCACAAAAGGCAGAAATCTGGAGACACACACGAGTACACGCAGAGAGGGCTGCAGCGATTACCAAGGGACACTAAGACCCAGGGACCTCATAGGGCAGGGCTAACGGGAAGCCAAGGCTGTCTGCTCCGCCCTGAGACTCCACCCCATCCAAGCCAAGCATAGAGGCTTTTGCAATTTTGCAAGTCTTGTCTCATAAGGCTGACTCCAGCACAGAAGTCCTCCCGGCGTAGACACAGCTAATCCTCACAGCCAATTGGCCTGGAGGTCAATTCCCCCCAATGATACCAACAACAATCAAGACTTAACTACAACAAGGCTGTATACACAGTCCACAAAGGGGTGCACCAAGAGTGTCCACCTTAGGTAACTGGGGAGGCTGAACCACTGGGCCATATAGGACATCTAGCACACAAAGCTACTCTACCAACTCAGGGAAGCAGCAAAAATGTGGAGACAAAGGAAGAGATCACAAACAAAAGAAATGGAGTAAAACAAATGAATGGATATAGAGTTCAAAACCACAGTTATAAGGTTTTTTGAGAATTTCCTAGAAAAGGTTGATAAATTTAGCAAGACCCAAGAGGATATAGAAAAAGGACCAATTATAAATTAAACATACACTGAAATAAAAAATATTATACAGAGACCTAACAGCAGACTAGAAGAAGGCAAGAATCAAGTCAAAGATCTAAAATAAAAAAAGCAGAAAACATTCAACTGGAAAAGAAAAAGAAAAAAAAGAATCCAAAAATTTGAAGACAGTGTAAATTTGAAAACTTCAAGCATACCAACATCAGAATTATGGAGGTGCCAGAAGAGAGAGAGCAAGATACTGAAAACCTATTCGAAGAAATAATGACTGAAAACTTCCCCCACCTGCTGAAAGAAATAGACTTACAAGTCCAGGAAGTATACAGAACCCCATATAAAAGGAATCCAAAGAGGACCACACCAAGATACATCATAATTAAAATGCCAAGAGCAAAAGACAGAGAGACTATTAAAAGCAGCAAGAGAAAAACAGTTAATTACCTACAAGGGAGCACCCATATGATTGTCAGCTGATTTCGCAACAGAAACGATGCAGGTCAGACGGGAGTGGCAAGAAATATTCAAAGTGATGAATAACAAGAACCTACAACCAAGATGACTGTACCCAGCAAAGCTATCATTCAGAATTGAAGGTCAGATAAAGAGCTCCACAGATAAGAAAAAGCTAAAGGAGTTCATAAACACCAAACCAGTATTATATGAAATGCTGAAACATACTCTTTAAAAAAGAGGAAGAAGAAGAAAAAGATAAAGGTAAAAATTATGAACAACAAATATATATCTATAAACAAGTGAATAAAAAAATCTGATGAACAGAATAAACTGGTGAATATAATAGAATCAGGGGCATAGAAAGGGAGTGGACTGATAATTCTCAGGGAGAAAGTGGTGAGGGGTGTGCGGGGAGAAACTGGACAAAAAATCATGCACTTATGAATGAGGACAATGGGGGTAGGGTGCGAGCCAGGTGGAAGGGAGCTATGGGGGAAAAAGAAGAGGAACAATTGTAATAATCTGAACAATAAAGATTTATTAAATAAAACAAAATTTACAAAAAATTTTCATAACTTAATTTTTACAATAACCTGGTATACATAATTATTAATAACGAACTACAATGTTCGCTAATGACTGACTATAATCATGTTGCATTCATTTCCTTTATGTGCCTTACACACATATGCACCATTTCTCTCCACTAATACTAGCAGCAAATATTTTAGCAGCTGATTGCCACGTCATTAGTCTTGTACTGACTTGTTTGGTGTGTGCAACAGGAAATATTTTGCTTTCAGAGAATCAGAAAAATAGGTTTATTTGTGTTACCTTATTAATTTGTGCAGTTATTCAGTGTCTGATAAATTAATGTTTAAGAAAAATACTAATTTTTATTAAAATGTTCTATTATTTTATAGTAACAATTACTCATTTATTTCAGCCCTTTGTATTCGGCATGCCTTTACCAAAATAAACCTGTGTTTCTATGAAAACTTAAGGTTTTGTTTTTTTGTGGCCCACATAAACTTAAACCTTGGTATGTGGCCCATGTTAGCCTTTGAGTTTGACACGCTTGCCCTACAGTATAGTCATTCAAACTGCCTATCAGGCCCCTCAATTCTCTGTGCTAATCCTTTTATTTCACCTCTGCGAACAAGCCCCAATCGGAATTAATCCACATATCTGACTATTCCTGTACCGAGTATGCTGAGACTTCTAAATAAGATCATTAAATCAGGGAGACTGCTGCCTTTATAACATAAATTCCAAACCTGAATAGATTTTGAAATTTCTCGGGAAATGTCTCTTTCTTTAATAAGGGAGCTATCTCCTGTTCTCCATCAAAACAGTTATCAAACTACCATGCCCTGCCTTCTCTCACATCACACTAAGCAGACGACTCTACTTCCCACTTTAAATAGAAAACAAAAGGCAGTCAGATGGGAAGCTCCTCAATTCCCCTTCTCCTTGACCCCTTCACACCACTAACCAACTGTGCACATATTCTTAAACTTCAACTTGGGCTCAGAAATGTTTCTGCAATAACATCATTCCATCAGTAATTCCGCAGTCCTGTCAATATCTTTAACTTGTCTCTCTCTTGCCCCTTCCCTAGGATTGGGGGGATAAGAGAGAGAAAAAGGAGAGGCAGTATTCCAGGTCAAGAAACAGGACTGGAAAGAGGATTACTTTACCTAGGAATTAATGAATATTTTAAGGTAAGAACTATTTTTTAGAGCACCAATTTCTTGTTTTTCATTTCTCTTCCATATTGGTTAAAACATTTTTGATATACCAAAAGAGTCCATAGTTTCCCAATGTACAGTTTATTAATGCTGTTAATAAACTTTATCTTCAACCTCTTTTTTCTGAGCTCTTCTTCCCCTTCTTGCATAATTGAAATTTGGATGAAAACACCATTTCCCCATAGGTTTCTCCGGTAGTGATTGTTTCTCTCCCACCCCCCTTAGAGACCTGGATCTAAAGACCGGGAGGTGTTCTCCTTGTTCCCCATTGCCACGCCCAGGCCATTATCCTATCTTCTTCCCTAAAACCTCCTAGCTCTGCAGAGCTCATGCCATTGGTCTGTATCTCCTGTCACCCTGCCTTGCTGCAGTCATCTATAAATGCCCAAGTCACTTCCCAACATTTCCTGAAGACTTAGCCCTAGATTATTATATCTCTGCAATACTAACTCCTGTCCAAATTCTTACTGATTTTAATTCCCACCGTGATATTTCCTATGAATACTGGACCAAGTCATTGACCTCCTCTCTTCCAGTGATCTGATCCTCTACTTCCCTCACTCACCAAACTCTCAGTTAGTCCTAGCTGTACCTGTATGTTCTATATAAGATCAATTCAAACACCCCATTCTCCACAGTTATCATCCATATTCCAGCTTACTCTCCCTAGTTTCCTGACTCCAACAATTCAGTTCCTCCAGGATCTACAATCTATTGGTGCTATACTTTTTAATGTCCTTCATTCCTCACACTTCAATTCCTTCTTTATCACACTTAAATTCCATCATTAGTGATTATAATCACGTCCTTTAATAACCTTTTCCTTCATCATACTTGCCTGGTAAAAACCCCAATCTTGGTAACATCCAACTCTGTCCTACTCCACACGGGCCTACCTCCATGCGGCTGAATGTGACTGGAGAAAAGAAAGCACCAAGCTGATTGCTCTCACTTTAAACTCATGATCACAAATTCAAGAAGATCCTCAATGCTGCACAGCAACCCCACTCTACCTCTCTAGTTCACTCTCCTCAAGACAACTACTTCATACCTTCTCCTGTCTCTTCCAACCTCCAAACTTCCTCCCCCATCCTCACTCTCAGGTGAGTCTTGCTTTTGATTTCACTGGAAAAAAAAAAAATAGAAGCAATCAGAAGAAAACGTTCACATCTATCTCCCATAGCAACAACTACTGACCTCTCTCTCTACTAGTATATCTATGCCTTTCCTCCTCCTTGTTGGTAACTACTCCAGTTAAGGTCAATTCCCCCATTCTTCTATTCAAGGAAATCACACCAGTAACTGTCTCCTCTTTCCGCTACATCATCAATTTTATCTTCTTTACACTCCTACTATTAAAAAAAAAAAGCCCTTCCCTCAATCTTACATTTCCCTCTGGCTACTGCTGCATTTTCTACTTTACATCAATATTCCTCCAAAAACACTGTCTTTACCCTCTTTTCCTTAATTCCTCTCATCCTATGTTCTTTTAAACCCAGTGCAACCAGGCTTCTATCCTCACCACTCCATGAACACAGTTCCTGTCAAGTCTCCAGTGAGCTTAAGGCTAAATTACCATTCAGTCCTCCCCTTAACCAAACCACCAGCAGCACCTGGTCAAGTCCTTCCAGAAACACGTTCTTCCCTTGGCTTCTTGGACCCCTCTCTCTCTGGTTCTCCTACTTCGCTGGCATCTCTTTTTCTGTCTCTTTGGTTAGTCCCTTCTCATCTCCCTGACATCAAAATGTTGCAGTGCTCCAGGGCTCCATCTCAGATCTCTTCTTTATCTATGCTCATTCCTAGAGGCTAGCCTCTAATCTCATAGACTTAAGTACCTGCCTTTCCCTAGACTACATATTACTATGTCCAACTATTATTCATCGAAGGTCTAATAGATATCTTAAACTTACATATCCAAAATTAAAATTGATTCATCCTCCCCAAAATCTGCTCCTCTCACACTCTTCCCTAGCTCAGTAAGTGGAAATGCCATGCTTCCACAATCCTGGGGTCATCTTGTTGCCCTTCTCTCATATACTTCATCTGATCCGTCAACATATTTGTCCAACCACCATGATCCCGCATCAAGATTACTGCAATACAATAGCTTCTTATATCAGGCACTTCAGTGCCCATGCCATCTCCAATCAGCCTGCCAATTTCAGCACAACTGTGGTGGACAGCTCCATTCACATTGTTAGTGTTTCCACTTCAAGCACACTTTGGAGTCTTAGTTACTTCCCTGCTGAAGACTTTCCCCTCTCTGTGTTCTGGATAAAGTCCAAACTGATATGTGTGCCTTGCTTCCCTTAAAACAGCAGTTCTCAACCAGTGGGTCGTGAACCACTAGCAGGGTCACCTAAAACACAGATATTTACATTACGATTCATAACAGTAGCCAAATTACAGTTATGAAGTAGCAACGAAAATAATTTTATGGTTGGGAGTCACCACAACATGAGGAGCTGTATTAAAGGGTCACGGCATTAGAAAGGCTGAGAACCACTGCCTTATAATATGTGGTTATCCCTAAGAACAGCACACATCCCACTCTATTCTAACAGTCTGTTCCCTTGTCAGTGCCAATCTACAAACTGTAGTCCAGGAGCTATGCTCAGTGTAAAGCATGGTATCTGGCAAATAACTGAAGCTTAACAAATACATTTACTGAATGAATAAACGTCTTTGGGATACATGATGTGAAATAGCACTAGGACAAAATCACCTTCTGGCAGCAGTACTTGAACCCCAGACTCGGAAATGACACTTCATCAATTTACTCTGAATGCTCCTCTTATTCTCTCTGATCCTCAGCCTCCGTTCAAATAAATAACAGATGTGGTTTCATAAGCTATCAAATGTGAAGCATTCTAATAGCATATCCCCATGGCTGAGTTCCAAAATACAAACTCGACTCTTGATCTAAACCAAAACTTATTAGCGTGAGCTTCTGATGTCCAATAGACGCATGACTATTAACTTTTGGAATACAACAGTCTAATGAAAATGTCAGCTTCATAAGAGCAAGGGCAGTTTTATTCACCATCCGAATATGTGGCCCAATAATAACCATTAATAGCTCAAATATACTGAGTACTTACCATGTTAAAGGTAGTATTTTAATCCTTAACAAGGACTTTTGTTTTATCCTTTCAATAACCCAGTGGGATAGGTATTTATAAGTACATTCTGCAGACAAGGAGACAAGAGGCACAGAGAGGCTAACGCAAGGCCATGTAGCCAGAAGTGATGGAACTGAGAGTCAATTCCAGGCAGTCGGGCTTCCAACTCTGAGTCTTCACTCTTTCCATGATTTTGCTACATTACCTCTTAGCACCTGGCACCTAATTTTTCGGTGAATGAAAAATGCATGTAGTTTCCCACTGCTAAATACCTATCACCGATGTGTTGGAGGCACCAGATTCTCCAAAGAATATAAGCACACCTTTGAAAATAAAGGTCAAATGTCAGTATCTCTTCTTCAGAACTGAACAGACCTACTTTGGGCTCTTTTATTTCCCTCTTTTTTTCCAAATCAGTTCCTCTTACTCCAGAAGGCCTCCAAAATTTTTTACTTTCAGGTTGTGACTGACAGAAGAAAAGCACCCGCTCATGGCATTGTTCCCACATACCGTTGAAGAGACACCCCCCAGCTTAATTGTTTCCACTGTGGTCCCTGAATCTTCAACAGCTGCCTTCTTCTCCGGAGGTAAGGATGTGCCAGGCTCTCCGGCCATTCGCTTGTTTCCAATTCCTGACATCTTGGCACAAGATGCTAGCTGTTTTCCTAGAGGGAAAAAGAAAAACCAGAAACTTAAGTTAGATATTCTAGGGAAGCAACAATAAAAAGAGACCGCCTGTTATGTTAAAACTAGCCATTCTTCTGGCCAACCTTTCCACCTGGATCCATTAACTCCACACCAACCATCACGTCCCCCATATTCCTCTTGGAAAGAAAGACGCAAATTGTGGAAGGCAACTGAGGGCCTGAATTTACACGACTACACATTATCTAAATAGGATGCCGGTAAGAAAAAGGGTCATGGGTGAAAGATGATGAGAAAAAAACAAATCTCACTTCCTGATATGCCAAAAAAAAAAAAATACAGTTTTGAGACAAAAGTTAATTCTACTGCGTTGGAAGCATCAGAGCTGAAGAGAGATCTGGGAGATGTCTACTAAGTCATTCATAATATTGGATAAGTTGCCGAAACCGATTTGGCTCAGTGGACAGAGCGTCAGCCTGTGGACTGAAGGGTCCCGGCTTTGATTCCGGTCAAGGGCATGTACCTGGGTTGCGGGCACATCTCCAGTGGGGGGCGTGCAGGAGGCGGCTGATCCATGTCTCTCTCTCATGGATGTTTCTAACTCTCTATCCCTCTTCCTTCCTCCCTGTAAAAAATCAATAAAATATATTTTTTTTAAAAAAAATAATATTAATATTGGATAAGTCATTTATCATCTCTGGGCCTGTATTTCCTAAACCAAGAATAATAATAGTAGTATAAGCTTCTTCATCCCCTTATCAGGAATAAGTAGAAGAAAAACCTTAGCCTGACATGAAGTTATGCCCTCAGAAACGCTACCTCTCCTTTTTATGGCTGCAGTTTCTTTCCTATTTCCAAATGCTCTCCCCCGTGGCTTTCTGCAACCCTAAAGGAGCTGGACCTCGGTGCGCATTCCCGTTCCACCTTTTAGGGAGCCGAGCTGCCTGGACAGAGCACGTTCTTGAGCTCCTGTTTACCAGGGAAGCGAACAAGCAAGCATTTTGCCTGTTCCTCCCTGTCTCCCAGGGCCCCCAGCTCACAGCGCTTTGCAGCCTGAGAAAGCGGCCCTGCCATCACCCTGACCATCCACTCCCTCCAACCCAAGCTCCAGGGGAAGGGGTATCTATGGGCCGGGCCTCGCGTGCAGAGGAAGGAGCTCGTGGGGCAGGACAAGGGCCTCAATCTCACTCGAGAGCGGCCAGGGACCCAGGCTCCGTCCGGCGGCACGGGCCAAGGCAGGCCCGGGAGGAGGAGGAGGAGGCCCCGGGCCGGAGAGGGTGGCGGCTCCCCTCCTGGGCCCGCACAACCCACCGCCCCCTCGGCCGAGAGCTAACCTGGCTCCTTCCAAACCGCGACGCCCGCCCGAGCGCCGAACGCCGGGTACTTACTCGCCAACGTCCACGGAGCCCTCCCACCTCTCACCCCTGACCCGCAGGCGCAGGCTCAACGGAACTTCCGGAGGCGGGGCCGGGGAGGAGGAAGGGGAGAAAGAAAAAAAAAAAAGAGGGCGTCGCTTCAACCAGCCGGCGGAAGTGACGTATAACGGGGGCGGGGCGGTGTCCAGCGCCCGGAAGTAGGCGTCGTCTCTCTGGCAACGCCGGGGAGCGGTGGTCCGCTGAGAGCTCGGGTGTAGCCCGGCCTCTCGGATGATGGAGACGGTGACCCTGACTTTTTTTTTTGGGGGGGGGGGTTGTTGGCCTCCATGGCAACCTCGTTTTTCTACTCAGATAAAGTACCTCGTTCTGCTGCCTGTTATTGCTTCCACGGATACTCGTTCAAATTGCTGATTGGCTGAGGGTCCTGTCCATCTCTGAGCTGGAAAGAAAAATATAAAAATAGCCTCAGACTCTGTTAACCAGGAGCCCTGGTGTGGAAGGGTTCGGGTGAAAATGCTAGGGATTGTTATGGGTGTTTAGGCTTGTAGATTTTTCTTACAGGGGAACTAGAGATACACCCTATGCCTAGACATTAAAAACACTTGGGGGAGTTTTGGTGTCTCTAGGGAGAGTCCTAGATGCTGACACTTTTTTTTTAATATAAAGTATTTTTATTGATTTTTTTACAGAGAGGAAGGGAGAGGGATAGAGTTAGAAACATGGATGAGAGACATCGATCAGTTGCCTCTTGCACGTGCCCGCAACCAAAGTACATGCCCTTGACTGGAATCGAACCCGGGACCTTTCAGTCCGCAGGCAAACGCTCTATCCATTGAGCCAAACCGGTTTTGGCCATGCTGACACTTCTTTAAAAACATTCCCCAACCCCACGCTCCCATCCTTTTCCCCCAAGATTGTAAGGTGCAAACAGTATTGACAATTACTGTTTTTTTGTGCTTCTTTAGGACAAGAAAATAAAGGAGGAAAATGATAAGAAACAATAGTTTCTGCTCTCTGATGTGAACATTAGTCTATTTTCAGCTTTTTGGTGGATAAAGTGCTATTTCCTATTCAATTAAACTAAGTATTTTAATGATAGGGAGCTCATCAATCTAACATCAATAAAAAGCTGTATGCCTCGCAGAACTATGTAAAACTACCCAATGACATCAGAAAGAGGTCCAGAGATGTAAGAGTAATTGCTATATTTAAAGATAGCAACAACAACAACACAACAGTGGAATTTAGGCATCTTTGGGGGGGGGGGGGAATGGAATCTAATCCACACTGGATTTTTAATAGTGGGAAGACTTTGGTCCCTGAGCCTGCTGGGTCTTAACCTATGGACAAGTAAGAAGGTAAACAATAGGAAAACAGGTGTTCATGCACTAGCCTGGAAATCCGTGGCTCCAAATGGACTTCACATTTTGTTAGGGAAAGCAGGAGCCTCAGCTGTGTTGGGGTGTTACAGAAAACTGGAATAATCAAACCATGCTCGGAGAGTTTGGAGTTACATTTATTTCACGCGGGTCCAGAGGAAAATGTTTCTCAAATTCTGGGCCCCAACATGCAGAAATTTTCTCTATATGTTTTTACCTTCTTTGTCTCCCAAATATGGGATGTTTCCTGCCCCTTTGCAAGTTCTTAAAGGGCCCCTATGTGCTGAGGCCTTGAGACCTCAACCAAAGGCCTGGCCTGGTGCCAGCACTGCTAATGTTGTCCAGGGAAGGTTTAATGGCCTCTCTGAAGTGAGAATAGTCTCATTTTCCTTATTATTTAAGCAAGCACGCATTTACAGAAGCCAATAGCAAGGATAAAATTTCAAACAGCAGTTTTTATATAAGATGGATGCTTCAGGGGGACCCACCTGCGGGACTGCATTGTATGAGATACCAAACTAATTCTCTGATCTCCCTCCTTTAGCTGCTCAACTGCTTGGCAAACTTTACATCTACAGAACACTGAATGGCAAGCAAAATTCCTCTAGCCCAAAGTTGTAAGCAACAGTTTCACAGGCTGTCTTTGGTCAACAGACATGCTTTGTGTATTCTGAACAGTATTAGCTGCCTTTTGGGGTTAGAAAAAACATTTGTCAACAACATTTAAAATCAGACATTTTACCTAAGAGTCCACATTATCAAATTCTCTTGAAAATATGGAAGATCTAGCAACACTGGACTTATATCCTTGCATGGCCACATTGCCTGGAGCTGAATAGTGTTTCCACTTGTATTCCTGTTGCTAAAATCCCATTATTATCAATTTCCTCAGACTGGTTGAGTTTCACTTGAGTATCACCACTTCAAATGAAATGGTGGTGTATCACAATAAAGCAATTGTTGATACTAAGTGAATAGGGCTGGTTGCCTAGCAGGCATCCATTCCTCCTCTCTCACCTCTTAACAGAGCACAACTAGGATTTTATCCATGTGTCCATTCAGCTCCCTTCATTCTGTATGTCTCTGGGGAAGCTGACTTCACTCACATCTCCAAGGAATGTGTTAATATAAATAGTAAGCTCCATCCCCCAGGCCAAAGTCTTAGTAGTAAAAATGGACAGTTTGATCAGAGTGAATTGCAGTTTGCTTATCTTCTGAATCTTTTATATGAAGCCCAAAACTGTTTAAGCCTAATGAAACCAACACAGAGGTGGACAGAACTAAGAAGCAACTCAGGGAAATGGAGGATACCCCTAAACTTGAACGCACACTTCAGAGTGCTAGAGAAGATACTGAGAAGAGAGCAGATCTTCATTTCTCACAATGTAGATAACCATATTCTCCAGCTACTACTGAGGCCTATATTTTCCAAAAGCCCCAGTCAGCCATCTGACACCTTTCCCAATAGCCTGTCCTAGTGGTCAGCAAACTGTGGCTCCCGAGCTACATGTGGCTCTCGGGCTATGGTTTGAAGCTCTGTTAACTGATGAGTTTGCCAACAACTGGCCTATCCTGATCCAGAGAAGTAGCTTCACTCAGAGATTTGGGAAATGGGAGAGATGAAGGATAGAATGGCAGAGAACTCTCTCATTGCCACATCCCCCATTTCCTACCTGTCACCACCTGTTCACCATCTTTTTCGAGAGAAAAAGAATAACCCTGGAAAAAATAAGTTTGTCACACATAAATGGCAGAATAGCGTTTGCTATGCTAAAAGAATACTTAATATTTTATGTCACTTGTCTTTGAAAGTTCTCATTGCTGGTCTCAACAGCATTATAAATTTTAAGTAATAATATTTTTAAAGGAAAAGGTATTCGTAATTCAAGTGATTTTTTTTTCCAAATTAATATTTGTCAAGGGATCCATCTGTAGGCTTGCAATCCCTCTTCATTAACTACACAGTTGTGCCACAAGGTGGCAGCAGACAATATGCAATATGATTTATACCATGTAACCGTGTAGAAAACTAGACTCTCCAGCCACCATAAAAATGTCAGGTTCTCCATATTTTTATAATTTTGATTTTCATTATGCACGTGTGCTGGCTGTGTCTCCCTTATGAGAGCATGAAATTTTGGATGAGAAGCCACAATGTCTTTGTGAATTCTCACGGGGTAGATCCACTATTTCATGTTGCTATTACTGGGTCACTGGCAGTCCACCTGGCCTTGGAGGAGAAAGAACAGCGTTCCTGAAATGCTTGCCGTAGGCATTGATATGGAGATGTGAAGCATAATTACAAAGATAACGTGTGATTTTCATGACCAGCCCTGTGGCATGACCATCCTTTAGAAAACAAACTGAGGACTACAACTGGATTTCAGTTTAAGGACATTTTTCAACATGAGTAAATGTGAACTCAGGTTTTCATAGTCTTACAGGGCAAGGGGGACCAGAGACAAAGCTCATGGACTAGTAATTCTGGGTGCCTGTTAGAGACTCCTCCCCATAAAAGTAAGCTGGGAATAACCATTGTGACATCCAAGGGAGTGAAATGAGATTGTCTGTTTCAAAGCTTCAGGATCAGATGTTTACCGACTGATCTGAAATTAGAAAGGGCACTTAGAAAGAATTTCAAAGAGTTCAGAGAGGTGGAAGAAGGATCCATAAAAGCCCTGGGCAGACACAAATACAAATAAGAGATTGTTCCTTGTTGGAATATGCAGAAAATAGGCTCTCAGCCAGAGATTTGTGTGCTAGAGGTTTAACATCTGTACGGGGGTGAGGGAAGCAGGATGGGACAGAAGGAGCGTTACACTGCACAACAAAGGCCTCCACGGATGCCATGAGCAGCTCTAGAACTGGGGAGCCTTTCAGAGTTGCCCTGAATTGAAGCAAGGAGGCCAGGTTTTTATCCCACCAATCAGTGATTGGATGTGGAGCTGGGTGGCCTGGGTAAGGGGGCAGAACCTTGATTTAGCTGTCATTCTCCAGCCAAGGGCAAACTTTCAGGGAAACTCAACTGAGAGCTGTCAACATCCAACATGCCCAGCATCTGTGGAAAATGAGTTCCACAGTTTTATTTTATTTTATTTTATTTTGTAAAACTTTATTGTTCAGATGATTGAAATTGTTCCTTTTTTTCCCTCCTATAGCTCCCCTCCACCTGGTTCCCACCCCACCCTCTGCCCTTACCTCCCCCACACTGTCCTCATTCATAGGTGTATGATTTTTGTACAGTCTCTTCCCACACCCTCCACACCCCTTTCCCTGAGAATTGTCGGTCCACTCCCTGATTCTATTATATTCACCAGTTTATTTTGTTCATCAGATTTTCAATTCACTTGATTTTTAGATTCACTTGTTGATAGATACGTATTTGTTGTTCATAATTTTTATCTTTACCTTTTTCTTCTTCTTCCTCTTTTTTAAAGAGTACCTTTCAGCATTTCATATAATACTGGTTTGGTGTTGATGAACTCTTGGTTTTTTCTTGTCTGTGAAGCTATCTGACTTTCAATTCTGAATGATAGCTTTACTGGGTAGAGTAATCTTGGTTGTAGGTTCTTGCTATTCATCACTTTGAATACTTTTTGCCACTCCCATCTGGCCTGCATAGTTGCTGTTGAGAAATCAGCTGACAATCATATGGGTGCTCTCTTATAGGTAACTGTTTTTCTCTTGCTGCTTTTAATATTCTCTGTCTTTTGCTCTTGGAATTTTAATTATGATGTGTCTTGGTGCGGTCCTCTCTGGATTCCTTTTGTTTGGGGTTCTGTGTGCTTCCTGGATTTGTAAGTCTATTTCTTTCACCAGGTGGGGGAAGTTTTCAATCATTATTTCTTCAAATAGGTTTTCAGTATCTTTCTCTCTCTTCTTCTTCTAGCATCCCCATAATTCTGATGTTGGTATGCTTGAAGTTGTCCCAGAGGCTCCTTACACTGTCTTCAAATTTTTGAATTCCTTTTGCTTTTCTGGTTGAGTGTTTTTTGCTTCTTTGTATTTCAAATCTTTGGCTTGATTCTTGCTTTCCTTTAGTCTGCTGTTAGATCTCTGTAGAATATTTTTTCAGTCAGCATATATTTAATTTATAGTTGATCCTTTTTCATCTTCTCTTGGGTCTCGCTAAATTTATCCATCTTTTCTAGGAAATTCTTGAAAAACTTTATAACCTTGGTTTTGAACTCTATATCCATTCATTTGTTTTCCTCCATTTCTTTTGTTTGTGATCTGTTCCTTTGTCTCCACATTTTCGCTGCTTCCCTGAGTTGATAGAGTAGCTGGGTACGCTAGATGTCCTATATGGCCCAGTAGTTCAGCTTCCCCAGTTACCTGAGGTGGATACTCTTGGTGCACTCCTTTGTGGACTGTGTGTTCAGGCTGTTGTAGTTAAGTCTTGATTGTTGTTGGTATCACATGGGGGGAATTGACCTCCAGGACAATTGGCTGTGAGGATCAGCTGTGTCTATGCTGGGAGAACTTCTGTGCTGGAGTCAGCCTTATGAGACAAGACTTGCAAAATTGCAAAAGCCTCTGTGCTTGGTCTTGGCTTCCTGTCAGCCCTGCCCTATTACGCCCCTGGGTCCCAGTGTCCCTCAGTAATCACTGCAGTCCTCCCTGCATGCACTCACACATGCGCCTCCAGCCCTCTGCTTTTTGCGGCTCCCCTGAGTTTCTGTGCACTATTCTCTTTTCCTGATAGTCCAGACCCCCCAGCTGAGTCTGGGTTCCCAGGGTCTCACCCGAAACTGGGACTCTGTGCAGTCAGGAGTTTTCGTCTCCCTCCCACTAGGCAAAGCCAGCCAGGCACTCAGCCACCTGTCCTCTCCATGCACGTGTCCTCTCTGTACTTCAGCCTTTTGCAGTTCCTCTGAGTCTCCGTGTGCCCCTCTCTTTCCTTCTAGTTGTAGAATTTCCACTCAGCCAGCTTACATGTGGTTCTGGATGATGTCTGTTCTGTCTATTAGCTGTAGTTTTGAAATTGTTGTGTGAGACAGCAGTTT
Source organism: Lasiurus borealis (assembly GCA_004026805.1). NCBI lineage: Eukaryota > Metazoa > Chordata > Mammalia > Chiroptera > Vespertilionidae > Lasiurus > Lasiurus borealis. The sequence continues at coordinate 21,374 of PVJN01009822.1, read as the reverse complement.
ACGCCCTGTCTCCCAATACCATCACATTGGGGGTCAGGGTTTATGATGTGCACTAACCACCAGGGAGTGGCGCAGAATCAAGGAAGTCCTCCGCTGGCAGTCAGAAGGTCTAAATCAGCCCTGATGCTGGCCAGGCTAGGGACCCTCACCGTGCATGAATTTTGTGCACTGAGCTTCTAGTATATAGATAAGCAGGAGGCTGCTTAGTGAACCTGGAATTAAATCAGGCAGAATTAGAAATATTATTTTAATACTAGAGGCCTGCCTGGTGCAGAGGCAGAGGCAGGGCCCCTCAGCCTGGCCTGTGCCCTCTCGCAGTCTGGGACCAATCGCTCCTTACCGCCCAGCTCGCTGCTCCTTAGTGCTGCTGCAGAGGCAGGAGAGGTTCCCGCCTCTTGGTCACCAGCAGTGAGCCCAGCTTCTGGCTGAATGGCACCCCTGTGGGAGCACACTGACCACCCGGGGGCAGCTCTTGTGTTGAGTGTCTGCCCCTGATGGGCAATGTGCATTATAGAGACTGGTCATTCCGCCATAATGGCCGCTTAGGCTTTTATTATATAGATTAATGGTACCTGTCACAAAGTGCTGGCTAAATAATGCCACAGCTTCACAATGAAAAATGTATCTAAACTTAGGGTGCTAAAGTGAACCAACATTTCTCTGTGATTAATATGATCTCTTTTTCACTTTTAAAAATTAACTGTATTGTATAATTTAAAATTGCTAAGAGCCTACAACTTAAATGTTCTCACACACACAAATAAAACCCACAGGGTTTTTTTTAAAAAAACATTATCCCAGCCCAAGGTAATTGCGCTTGTTCAGTTCAATTCCTCAGAGCAAACATTTGGGGCAATTAGGTTTTCAGGCATACCCTCCCTCACCCTTGGAGTTTGTAGGAGAATCAAGAGAATTCACATGAATAGAGACCAGGCTTCTTCTCTGATGATTAGTCAAGAGTGGTGAGATGGATCATTGAACACCAAAGAATCTATATCATGCTGTTTTCACATTGCAAGAAGGGTCTGAATTTCAGCAAAGTAAATATCAGATAAAAACATTGTTTATCCCTGACTGGTTTGGCTCAATGGATAGAGTGTTGGCCTGTGGACTGAGAGGTCCCAGGTTTGATTATGGTCAAGGGCATGTATCTTGGTTTCGGGCACATCCCCAGTAGGGGGTGTGCAGGAGGCAGCTGGTTGATGTCTCGCTCTCATCGATGTTTCTAACTCTATCCCTCTCCCTTCCTCTCTGTAAAAAAAATCAATAAAATATATATTTTAAAAAAACATTGTTTATGTAAAGCTTATTTGGCCTTATTTATATTCAATTGGTTAATATGTTTTGATGTGTATAGCTATATAAACACAAGGCAGTTATACCAAGATTATGTTTATGCATTTTTAGCTAACATTATAATAAAAATAATTTAAGTAAATACTAACGTGGCCCATGAGAAATGTGTTTTCCTTTAGAGAGGGGTCTGTACATTACTTAAGTTTGAACAATACTATGTATTACTTCATTGTATATATACTATCTTGTGTGGTTCATGATTGTTAGTTATATCTAATATTTTTCATTCCCTACCTTTTCAATTACTCTGAGATCAATAAAGGAAAATTGATATCAATAGAGCTGACATAGTATATCAACTTAAACATTTATTGACTCTAACAAATTGCCTGTATTAAGATGTCATTTGCATTCCTTCTGCTACACAAAGATATGAATTTCTGGTGCCTGAGGCATGGGGCCAAATTCAGTTAAAAGGAGGTCGTGAGCAGGACCAGTGGTATATGTTGAGCATCTTGTCTTATCAGCACCTTTTCCATACCTCAGAGGAAGAATAAGGCTGACTTCACTGACGACTAACAGTTACAGTTACCCTGTTTCCCCGAAAGTAAGACATCCCCCCAAAATAAGACCTACTTCCAGTTTTGCCTCCTGCTGTAATATAAGGCATCCCCCAAAAAATAAGACCTCCCCGATAATAAGACCTCCCCCGAACATAAGGCCTCCCCAGAATATAAGGCCCCCGAAGCTACCATAAGGCGTCTGACTCCTGATTTAAAGAGACCTCGCACTGCCTGAACAGCTCCGGCTGTGCTGTGGCCAATCAGTGAGCTGGTTTGTGATGACAACTACTTACCGGTAATAAATTTCCTCTTTTTTTTGTTCAACAATAAATGTATGCCGTATTCTTCTTCATGGAAAAATAAGATATCCCTTTAAAATAAGACCTAGCAAAAATTAATAGAAGACACTGTCTTATTTTCGGGGAAGCAGGGTAGTAAAGTCACTACAGAGTTGTGAAATCTGCAGTGACTGCCTCCAGCCTCCCAGCTCTTGTGAAGTCCTCTGGGGGGGTCAGGTTCAGTGGAAGGGGAGCCACCTCCATGATCCTTCTGGCACTGAGCCAACAACCTCTCTCTCCTCTCACTCCGAACCTCTGGAAACACTGACCTCATGCACACACATGCTAACCAATGTGAACTAAAGTTGATGTGTTACCTCTCCCAAGCAGCTCTCTCTCGTTTGAAGCTTGCTCGAACTTTAACTGCAGGACGTGGATACTATTTCCTGTTGATGACATCTATAAAGCAGGAGACACACAGATCTTACTTCCATCAGGTGGAAGGCAGTTCAGGTGGCCTCCCTTCCCTAGGCTTACTTCCGGTTGGTAACTTTCACCCTTCAGGATGGGTCATGTCGTTATGCCTTACTTACTGAACTAAAACCTCAACGTATAATTTATGCACTAGCCTAGAAGCTGGGCTCATTTGTAGCTTATAGTTGAATAAGGCTTTACAAGTAGTTGGATGCCAGGGTGACAGCCATTTCAAACGTAGACGGATAAAGGTTCTCTCAGTTGAACATGTCTGGGCCATGGAGCGCATTCTGACACTGCACTGGCATTTCAAATGTTTGGTTAACCTTGAAAACTACTTCCCTCTAAGACCAGATGGTTTCCCTCCCCCTTCCCCCCGCCCCCTTTTTTTTTTTTGCTTGTGCTCATTTTTATTAATAATTATGTGTGGGGACACTCACAACCGACTGATGGCCAAACCTAATTAAATCAGCTTGTTGAAATGTGACCTTAACATTTAAAATAACAGGAAAGAGATATGTGGTCTCAAGCTGCTAAATGCTAAAATATCTGAAGTACTGAACATCTTGTTTTGTATTTTTTTTTTATTCTTATGAAGGCTGTCCTACTTTTAAAATGAGTGCCAATCAATCTGTAAATTTGTATTAACACTTTAAAAGGTCATAGGCAATGATCCAGCTATCAGAGTACATAATTCTAATTATGTATTCTAAAGAAAATAACCTCAAATAATTGCTGAAATGTTATCATAGAAAAAATGTTTACCATAGCACTGTTTACAATTGTACGTTTTAGAATCAACCCAAATATGGTTGATGTCTATATATGTCTATAACATAGAGTTCTATTTAGCAATTAAAGTTTGATAGCTGTATTTGCTAACATGAAATAAGGTTACAAGGTATTGCTGAAGGGTAATCATGTTAGAGGAATATGTATAGAGATTAAAAACTCTACACTAGGCTGGGTGGTGTGGTTCAGTGGTTAGAGCACTGCACTAAGCACCGAGGGATTGCTGGTTCACTTCTTTGTCAAGGGCATGTACCTGGGTTGCAGGTTTGATTTCTGATCAGGGACGTCTGGAGACCGAGGAAGCAACTCGCCCACAGTGGGTGTATAAAACATGTATGAGCAAGTACCTTGCTTTGCATTGTCACCGGTTACTGGAAACATTACATTTCATTTCATTGTGTAAACTTGTTTGTAGCTGACTTGCTAGTGTTGAGAAGAGAATCACAGGCCCCAAAGGCTTTCCTTGTGCTAACGCCCAAGATGCCAAACCTAGATTTAATACCTGATTTAATTGCAGTTTCAACCTCTCCCAGAAACATAATCTTTATCAACCCGTCACGCATGGGCAAAGTAATGTTACATGTCCTCTCCGCATCACCCATCTCCCCTGAGGAACAGGAGGCAATCTGCAGATAAAACCCTAGCCATTCCCTTCCACCCAAAGGAAAATGTCCTGATCTAAAAATAACCCATTAAATCCAACCCATTTGTTTTCTTTTTACTAAAAATCCCCCGGCCACACCCTTCCTGAAGAAGGCTTCCATTTTGTGCAAACCCTTGGGTTGTCTCTCAGCTTTCTAGATGAGTTGCTGCCAGATTGTTTAACGACAATTAGAGCTCCACATGGACTGGGTGGAGTTTTGTTAACCCTTGGAAGCCATAACGTAATCTGTAAGCATACTGAGAAACCTGTAGTGTAAGCACTGACAGGTTTTTTTTGTTGTGTGTTTTTTTTGTTTGTTTGTAATGCGAATGCCTGATTTAAGCTTTGGTTGTTGAGGCATAAACTTCAAAGAAGCATCCATTTCAATGATGGCCACGTGGAATAGACACATTTCCAGTCACAAGACCAGATAAAGAGCCAGCCCGCCTCTGGGGCTGAGGGTCCCTTGCTTAAGATACCTTGTTAGACTTCGTGACTGACCATTTGGGCCACTTGTGCTTTTTTTTTTCTCTTCCCGGGCTTTAAATTCTTTTTTTTTTTTTTAATATATTTTTATTGATTTTTTTACAGAGAGGAAGGGAGAGGGATAGAGAGTTAGAAACATCGATGAGAGAGAAACATCAATCAGATGCCTCTTACACATGCCCCACTGGGTATGTGCCTGCAACCAAGGTACATGCCCTTGACGGGAATCGAACCTTGGATCCTTGAGTCCACAGACCGACGCTCTATCCACTGAGCCAAACCTTTAGGGCGCAGGCTTTAAATTCTTACACTTCAGGTTTAAATTCACCAAAAAAGGAGTCATCCCCAAACCATAGGCCCCACCCTCAATCCCAGTAAAGCAGAACCTCAGGCCCATGCATACCCTCTGTCTCTCTCTGCCAGAGACCTGTTGTGTGGGCCCAGGTGTGGTGTGTAACTTCCAGGTCCTGTAAGTAATAAACCTTTATTTTTTTTTTAAGTTTCCTGATGCAACCAGGAAAGGGGTGTCTTGTGATCATAATAAGACCACCAAGGCTAGTCCAACCACACATTGGCTACTGATAGGCTGAGATCAGCACAAACAAAGCTTTAAGTTCATTTCAAGGTCAGAGTTGGCATTTTGTGGAAATAAGGACACACAGCTGGTTATAATGATCACCAAATATTATATATTGATGAGACAAGCCTTTTTCAAGGGCAACACTAACAATTTAAGCAAAGGATGACAGAATTTCAAAGTGGTCAATAAAGAGTTAAAGATAGAGCAACTCTTTTAGTAGGAGGTAGTTTATACATCGAAAAGGGCAAGCACTACGTCAATTACTTTTGATGTTTTTATAAAAAAATTTAATTCTCAATGTTTCTAAAATGAAAATTATAATCTACTAAATAATTATTAACTTGACTTTTTTTCCTCCCATTTTCCCAGACAGTAAGAATGTTTTTATAACCAACAGTATGAGAGTTTTTAAAGTTTTGGCAAAAAAAAAAATATTAAGGTCATGAATAATCATGTTTTCTGATTAAGTGGTTTTGTATGATTTCAGCATGCACAATCATTTTTCAGTTCTGCACTACCATTAGAAATTGAGGACTGCTTGTACTGTAGAACATTTGTGTCATGCTTACACATTTGCATAAGTTTGCTGGATATAAAATTCTGGATAATACGTTTTCTTCCTTTAATAATTTGAAAACCTTTCTCCAAGTGACTTATTGCAACCGGGATTGCTGTGGAAGAAATCTAATGACAATCTGGTATTTGTTCCTGTGAAGTTGACACGTTCTTCTCTGTAAGCCTTTAGAAGGTTTGCCCTTTATATTCTTAAATGTCACTACAATGTGTTTAACTCTTAGCTTTTTACTAATTTCTCCTCTTTGACATTCCTTTCATCTTTTTTTTTTAATTGATTTCAGAGAAAGGAATGGAGAGGGAGATAGAGGTAGAAACATGGATGAGAGAGAAACATAGTTCAGCTACCTCCTGCACGTCCCCAAGCTGCAGTCTAGGCTTGTGCCCTGACCAGGAATAGAACCGGTGACCTCTTGGTGCAGGGGAATGGCTTAATCAACTGAGCCACACCCGCCCGGTTCATCTCTTTTTTAATTTCAAAAATTTATCTTTCCTTTTTTCAATATTTGTTCTTTTTTTTTCTATTCGTATGCAAATTCACTTTCCCTCTGAGCCTCATTTTTCTTAACTTGGAATAGTATTAGTAGTTTCCTTATAAGATTGTTGCATGTACTAAAATCATGTGAATTCTGTGTTTTACACAGTGCCTAGCAAATAACCACTCCATTATTAACTAGCAGACCAGACTGACCCGCTCTGTCGATTAGACAAGATCATTCATTTGGCCAAACCCCAACTTTCCCAGCTGTAAGATGGGTATGTTATCATCTATCTGTCAAAATTAAAGGTGGTTCCAACTGCTTCCAACTCCAATGAACTACCAAGGCCTCTGACAGGTGAGTGGAAAGAGCTACAGACCTCAACCCCCTGCTTGCCTGGGTGATCTTGTTAAGCCTTTCTGTTTCTTAAATACATATTTACATTTTTGGCTTTTGGAATAAGGGTCGCACTTGGCTAATGATCTTCTCAAATCTTTCCTAAAATTTGCAAATCGGGGGTGGCACTCCCTGAGGTATACAGGAGTGAAGTGAAGCTTAGGGGAATGTCCATAAGGTGGCCTGAGGCAAAGCTGGGTACCGTGGAGCCTGGGGGTGGAAGTGGAGTCGGATATTATTGTTATTTAAAATGCATTGTTCTTGTTGAGCGTATTACAGACGTCTCCCACGTTCCCCTTTGCCTCCCTCCACCTGACTCCAGCTCCAGGCCAGACCTCCACCGCCCTGTTTTCCGTGTCCCCAAGTTAGGCACCTGGGCATACCCATTCTTTGGCTAATCTCTTTCCCCCTCCGCCTCCCCTTTCCTTCTAACATCTGTCGATCTGTTTCGTGGCTCCATCTACTTTGTTTTTGTTTTGTTTTGATCGGCAAAAACAAACCCCTCCAGCAGAGAGAGAACCGCTGCGGCTGGGAACACCCAGCGCAGAGACTTCCCCATCCCCAACCTCATTTCAACTTCCCCTCGGCCCGGAGCCTGCTTTTCCCTGTCTGCCCATCAGCGGGCGCCTTTCGCCGTCGTTTCCCTCCCAGCTTAGGCTTTGGGGGTGGCCTTCGCTCCGCAGCTCGCCGGTCACATGGAGCGGCGCGGCGCGGGAGGAGGCGAGGCGGAGGCGCGCCCCCAAACCGCTGCTGGGCTCGGCCGGGGCTCCGGCCCGGGACGCCGCCGGCCCGTCTCGGGGGCACCCCCGCGCGCACAGAGGATGGAGCTGGCCGCCGCCCCCACCGGGTAGGTGTCCTCGGAAACCTACCATCTCCCCAGTCCCTCTGGCATCGCGACTGGAGCGCCCGCCGGGGAGACTCCGGATCGAGGGACCAGGATTGGGGAGGGCCTGCGCCGGGCCGTGCGCTCCGGGGAGGCGGGCTTCGCTTCGGCCCCAGCCGTGGAGCCGGCCGCTTCCTTCCAAAAAATAAAATATAAAATAAAACCACAACCAACTGTGGGGACCCCGGAAGGGCTCCCCGTGCGTGGCCGGGGCCCGCGGCGGCGCAGGAATGAATGAGGGTCGCGGCGAGGGCGCCTCGCCACCCTCCGCGCGCTGTGGTGGCGCCGCCAGGCCGCCGGGAAGGTGCCAGCGGGGCGTGTGCGAGTCCAGGTAAGACACCCCGCACCCCATCCGCACCCCCCGATCCAGCCGACCCTGCCCTGCCCCTGCCCAGCCTGGCGGGGCCCGGCAGCTCGGAACGGAGCGCCTAATGGCCGCCTCGGGCCAGCCCTGCGCGCTCCGACGCGCCGCTGCGGTGCCGGGTGCCTGCGGGCGCCCTCGCAGCCCGGAGGCCGGGGAAGGGCGGCCGGGCGCGGGAAGGCCACCCTCCCAGGTCCCGGAAAGACCGGCCGAAGGGCGCCAGCGCCGCGATCCATCAGGACCCGCCAGCCCCGGGCCTGCGGGTGTGGAAACTGAGGCCCACGCGCGGCGGGGGCTGCCCAAGGTCAGCGGCGGGCGACGCCAGATCCGCGACTCGGGTCTTCCGCTCCCACTCGCTTTCCACGAGGGAGAGGGAGCGAGGACCGCGCCGGCCTGGCTCTCCCGCTCCCTCTCTGTCTCCATCTCCTTCTCCCTCTCCTTCTCCCTGGCCTGGGCTCGGGAGCCGCCGGTGCCGCACTGCGCCCCGCGGGGCCGGAGGGCGAGAGCTGGTACCCGATGGGCGTGTGACCCCGGGCATCCCCTGCTCGTCCCTTGTGGTTCCTTGTGGTCCATGGGGTCCGCCGCCGGGCGGCGCCAGGGATCCCCCAGTGCAGACCTGCCTGCGCGCATGGCCCCCAGAGAATGAAACCCCTTTTTTTAGGGGTGCATTTCTAGAGCGCACGCTACCAGGGTACTTGGGGAGGTGAGAAGAGGTGAGTCTAATACCTAACGTTACTCAAAAATGATTAGGAATGTCTTTAAAGGAAAAGTTTATCACAAAACATTCAGGAAACGGAAATGTAAAGGAGAAAAAAAAATAAAGATAAACTTCATCTTTTAGATGGTGGAGATTTTTCTGGATATGTTAAATTTTCCCTGCGTGCACACAGTTAAACCAATAACATGTCTTTCCTCCCCCACCCTACCCCCCCAAAAAAAATCGTTTTAATTTGCATGTCTGATTGTCCCAGGGGCAATCAATGCCTCTTGCTAAATGTCCTGGCCTTTTGTATGTGTGTGGGTGAATTGACTTAATTCTGTTGCCCCCTTTTTCAGTGGACCTTCTGTTAGTGATTTTTAAACACTCTTTATATATTACACCTTAAAGTAGTGATTCTTTCATTTTTGTTGCACAGCCTTTCCCAGTTTCCCTGATGTTTCTTGTCAGTTTTTTTTTTTTATCTTGGACCATATATAAAGTTTAACTTTTCATTTAGTCAAATCTATTATTCTTTTCCTTTATCCTTTCTGCTTGAGGGCCTTGCTGAAAAAGGACCTTTCCAAACCCAAGTTTGTGTAAATATTCTCCTGTAGTTTCTCCAGCTACTTTAAAGCTTTCATTTCGAAATTTAAATGTGGAATTTATTCTAGGTTGAGTTGCAAAATGGAGAGCTACTGGTTAGCCAGTTGCTGCAAAGTTATTAAGCCCATTTTTTCCCCCCTGATTTAGATTGCTACAATTATGATAGAATAAATTATGACGTATTTGTATCTGTATGTGGATTTTTGCTTCTATTTCAGTATATTTGGGTGTCAGTGCACCCAATTTTAATTACTGAAGACTTAAAAGAGGTTTAATGTCTGGTTTGGCAAATTCTTATTACCCACTATCATCATTTTCCTGGGTTTAAAAAAAAAATCAGGTTTTTTAAGGTACAGTTTACATGCAAGAAAATGCACAATTTAAATGATTATGTTGATGAGTTTTGTCAAATGTAACCACCGTCACAATAATAAAATTATGGAGTACTCCGTTAGCTTTATGTCCTCATTGCACAGGGACCGTGTTAATTTTCAATATAGCCTTCCCATTGTAGTATATGTGCCACCAAAGTAGCATTTCCTAGTGGTTTCTGTTAGTATTACCTCCAGACGGTCTTTAGACTGCTTTGTAAGGGAACCAACCTCTTCCTGCTCCACCAAAACAAACAAACTACGTTCATATTTCTCCTTGGTTTTTTATAACAAAGGTTACCTTCACCCCCCAGTACCTGGCACATAGGACTCGGTATTTGTTGAATGGGCAGTTGTTAACTTCAACAAATGATTACCAAAGTGACATATGCTTTTTGCGTAAATACAGAAAGCAGAACAGACTTCCATCTCTTCCGCACCACTACTAAACTATACTCCCCGTTACAAATATGAGATGATCAGACTGTGAACATTTTTCTACACTTTGCATCGGCATAGTTTGCATCTTTCCCATTGGAGACTTTTTAAATCGGCTCAGTGGTTGTAACAAATGACCAACGGCTGTGTCGCTTAAACAGCAGAAAACGTTTCTCCCAGTTCTGGAGGCTGGAAGTCTGAGATCAGGGGGCCCGGTTTAGCTGGCTTCTGCTGAAGGCCCTCCTCTTGGTTTGTAGAAGGCCGCCTTCCGGCTGTGTCCTCACTGGCAGAGCAGAGAAAGGAAGCAAGCGCTCACCTCTCTCTCTCACAAAAGCACTGATCCCAGGAGGAGAGCTCCAGGGACAGGACCTGATTACCTCCCTGTCTCCCAATACCATCACACTGGGGATCAGGGTATTAATATGTGAGTTTTGAGGAACATACACATTCAGTCCGTAACAGAGACCTAGCGAAGACTCTTTTGTCAGTCTATATGTAAACCTTCCTCTTTTCTTTTTCACGTCCCATATCACCCTCTGGGGTCATTATCCTGAACATCTGCCCTCTTTCTCTTTCTTCCTCTGACAAACAGAACTGCCCCGAACATTCCCTGTCCATCTTTGGGAGCATGTGTTTGCATTTCTGCAGGGTAGATTCCTGCAAGTAGAATTTCTGTGTCAACGGGGATGTCCATATAACATTGTTATAAATCCCGTTCCAACGTTCCCTCCAAAAGGTCCCACCAGTTTAGATGAAAGTGCCCATTTGTTGAACCGGGCCACTTCCTCTTAAAATGAATTGACCTCATGTTAAATATAGAGATGGATTTTGGAGAAAAAGACCCCTATTTCCTCTTCCGTGAGTGAGTCTCTGCAGCTGGGAAAATGTTATTTTTTCTCCATTTATCAAAGATTTTTTTAAATGCTCTTCATATAATATGTTGCATATTTCTCCATATGTCTTAAATTTATTTCTGTGTATTTTAGATACCTCTTTGTCTGGTATCTTTTATCCCATTAGTTAATTTGGTGATTGATTAGGTGGAACTGATTCGTGTATTTATATGATTTTTTTTTTTTACATATTAATGCTGTTACTGCCTATGCTCTGAAAGAGTTCTATTTATTTCTGTTGTTAGAAATGTGCTCATGTGACCCATTTCATAGCTGAAGAATTGGGGCACATAGAGGTCAACCGACTTGACCGTGGTCAGGTACTGAGCCTCTTCTGTGCGCCGAGCACTGTGCTGGGTCTGTGAGGGAAACCCAAGATAAATCAGACGGAGCCCACTAACAAGGGCTTTATACATTCCAAGGGCCATGAATAAAGCCATGGCAGGCAGCAGGCACCATGGGAAAAACATGGGCTATGACATTTGCCTTGTGTTTGAATTTCCTGTTTGGAAGTTGGTAGCTTCCCCCGCAAACCCCATTCCCCCTCCATCTCAATGGGAGTAGTTCCATTACTATTTGAGAGAGTTATTTTGGTCCGAAGAAATAATGTGAGTCTGGTATAATACTTGGCTATGTAGTTGGAGCTTAATAAGTGGTAGCTATACATAGGCACAGTCTAAAGTAGAAAGTAACAAAGGAATGTCTTTTGCTGAAAGTTCAAGTAAAGTGCCCCAGCACTTGAGAAGAAAAAAAGGTGGTTTTTGTTTTTTTTTTCTGGTCAGCAGAAATCAGGGTTGGCTTTTGGAAGAGTATATTTGAGCTGTCTCCTGATGGTGGATGTAGCCTCTGGGAGAAGAATTGGGTCTGGGAAGATAGTGGGAACTGGATTGTGAAGAATCTTGGCGAAGAATTCGGAGTTCATCCTGCAGTCATTGGCGACTCCTTGGACGGTTCTACAGAACAGGAGCGCCAGGTTCAGACCTGTGCTGCCGAGTGAGTGGCGGATGCCGGTAATGTGGAAACATCCCCATCATTTGCAACGCGGCTTGTGTCTGACAAAGGCCTTTCATAACTGTTGTCTCATTTCATCTCCACAACACCTCCATAAACGAGATAGCTTTTATTTTCCATTTTGCAGAGAGACAAAACCGCCTGGGAGAGATCAAATGATCTCTTTACACAAATTCACCTCATTAGCAAGTGTTGCTGTTACCAGGCCACTTTCAGTGCCAGGGGCTGGCCCTGGGCCTGCCTGCATGCCCGGGACTCCCGTCAGGTCAGGTGACCTCCAGGTTCTTGATTTGCACATCAAGACTGGTTGAAATGAGAACAAAGCAGGTATTATCCAGGCAGAGAAAAAGAAAGAAGCTAGGGCCCCCATGAGGCTGTGAAAGAAGCAAAAGTTCGCATTGAAATGGACCTGGGCCAACTCGGGGGGTGAGTTTCGCACCTGGTCTATCTTTTCTTTAGACTTTATGTGTTTCCGGTCCCCGAGCGGTTGTTGCTAAGCGTTGCTGTGCCAGATTCTGACTGCCTCTGGTTGGGAGGGGGCCTTGTTGTCCTTGACTTCTGGGGCCACCTCAGGAGGTTCTTGGGTAAACTGTTTCCCTTTGATCAGGCATGGAAGTGGGGGCTCTGGGGAGAGGATGTCAGCTCTGCTCCCACATCCTCACTCCACTGGTTGAGATTTCCCTTAACTTCCTCCTGGCCTGTCTCGCTGGGACCCAGACAGCTCACTTTGGACTTCAGAAGCCTGTTGCAGTCAGCTGGCCGGGGTGGAGGTTGTGCGGAGGAACCGGGGAATGGAAGTGAGACGGGCAAGGGGAGGAGAGAAGAGGAATGGCCAGGACTTGGGAAGTGACAAGGCGTGAGAAGTCAGGACGAAACGGGCTTTTGGACCAGGCGCCTGGAGAGCGGTGGTGCGGTGTGTGGAGGGGGCTGACTTGGGAAACACGTGTCACAGGGTCATTACCTCCTGGTGCTCAGCTCAGCCTGGTGTCCTGCCTCCCCTCCTCTGTGACCCTGCAGCTTCGTTGTCAGAAGAGGCACTAACATGTGATTGCCACTGTCGCTCCATGGATCCATCCTAACCCTATCTCATGGTTATTTCTTTTTTTTTTTAAGATATATATTTTATTGATTTTTTACAGAGAGGAAGGGAGAGAGATAGAAACATCAATGAGAGAGAAACATGGATCAGTTGCCTCCTGCACACCCTGCACTGGGGATGTGCCTGCAACCAAGGTACGTGCCCTTGACCGGAATCGAACCTGGGACCCTTCAGTCCGCAGGCCAACGCTCTATCCACTGAGCCAAACCGGTTTCAGCATGATCGTTATTTTTTGGTGTCTTTGTCCTTCAATGCCTTCCCTGACAGCTCCATCCTAGACATGGTAACAGGCAGAATTGTGTTTAAGAACTGTGTGTGTTTCCAAGCGCACTAGCAAGGACAGACAAGAATTTCGGTAATCCGTGTGCCTTAGAATCAGGGCTGTGAAGGGAGGGTTGTTTCCAGGCTACCTCACCCGATGCCAGTCAGTAGACAGCATCGTTGGAGTATGGGCCTGAGCCGTAATCATCATGGAGACTGTGGAATTCTGGAAAAGGCAATCAGAGTGAGACTGTAGACGTAGCTCTTCGTCCGTCCCACCCCTCTGACTGGGCTGGGAGTGGGGAACTCCTTCCCTCAAACCACCAATGGAAAATTCCATGCTTTCAGGTCTGTTCTCCTAACGCCCATTGTCTTAAAACCAGGTCAGAAAAGGGAACTAAAGTTTAGGCGGTATTGGTCACCACATGCCACTGTGCAGCAATGGGTTAGATCCTTTCAGAAGAGGTTTTAAAAGCTAACAAAACATGGTCCCGAGTGCCTGTGGAACTTCATGTACCTGGGTTTGAGGCAAAGCAGATCATTGAATGGGGGATCTGGTCCTAGCTCCCATGGCTGAAGGTGGGTGTGCTAGATTGCATTGTGGCTCAAGACATTTTCTGCCCCTCCCTGGAGAGACATACATTTCCCTAGTCATTGACTTCAGGCTTGGCCATATGTTATTTATTTATTTATTTATTTATTTAATTTTTTACAGAGAGGAAGGGAGATAGAAAGTCAGAAACATTGATGAGAGAGAGACATCGACCAGCCACCTTCTGCACACCCCACAGTGGAGATGTCCCCGCAAGCAAGGTACATGCCCCCAACCGGGACCCTTCAGCCCGCAAGCCGACGCTCTATCCACTGAGCCAGACCGGTCTCGGCTGGCCATATGTTTTTAGAACCCCCTTTCTTGTGGAAGATTACATAACGCTGCCCTGTTGTGCTTCAGAGTAATTATGTGACTTGCGCTGGCCAGTGAATGTAGGTGGGCATGATGTGAGTGGTTTTGAGCTGTAGCTGTGAGAGCCAGCATGTGACTCTCTCTGTCCCTTTCCCCTCTGCCACAAAACCAGCCACTTGTGGAAAAGGCACTTGAGGGAAAAGGCACTTCTGTCTGCCTGGGTCTTGGAATGTAGATGACATGGAGCAGAGACAGTTGACCCATCATGGACAAGTAATATGAGCAAGAATCAAACCTCTGTTTTCATAAACCCCTGGAACTTTGGGGTCATTGCTGTAGCCTGTTCTGATCATGAGAGGGAGCCAGATGCCTTATGAGCGAGCATTCTAGAAATTTCCCAGACTCTCTGAGCAGATTTCGAGATCCTATCTCTTTTTTTCCTGAGGGCTTAGAAACCGGTCTGCTGCTTCCCCTTCCTCTGCTCTGTGGAGGAGTGCATTTCTCTGGCTCGCTGCTTTGGCCAGTACATGGTGAGTGGACTTGACCTATGGCACACTGAAGCGAGGCTGTAAATGTATCTGCATATTTTGGTTCTTGTATAGTTACCGCCCAGCAAAGGAGCATGCCCAGGTGGCCGTTCAGCAACTCGGCAGGAATGAGATGTATGTGCGGTGGCCTGATTCTGACCTGCAGTCTGGAGCTGAACCTAAGCTGAGCTGTAGCTGTTCCAGACCAGCGACCAAGAAATGCATGTTGTTATTGTAAGCTGTGAACATCTGGGGCCATGGCCTTGGCGAGGTGACTCATTTGGTTGGAGCCTTGTCCTGTACACCAAAAGGTTTTGGATTCCCGGTCAGCACATACTTAGGTTTCAGGTTGTATCCCTAGTGGTTGAATGTGCAGGAGGCTACCAATTGATGCTTCTCTCTCACATCAATGTCCCGCCTTCTCTTTCACTCTCCCCCGTCAATAAAAATCATCTTCGGGAGAGAATAAAAAAAAATCTGGGGCCCAAACCGGTTTGGCTCAGTGGATAGAGTGTCAGCCTGCGGACTGAAAGGTCCCAGGTTCGATTCCGGTCAAGGGCATGTATCCTGGTTGTGGGTACATCCCCGGTAGGGGGCGTGCAGGAGACGGCTGATCAATGTCTCTCATTGATGTTTCTAACCCTCAATCCCTCTCCCTTTCTCTCTGTAAAAAAATCAATAAAATATATTAAAAAAAAATCTGGGGCTGTTGACCACCCTGGCAAGAGCTGATCAGTGTCAGCAGGGCCCATGTGTCCTCTGAACGGAATCCCTCTCCTTCACTAATCATCAGTAGAACAGCAGTCTCACACCAAATTTTTAAGATTTCTGAGATGTTAATGATTTCATTGCTCCCAGTAGGGAAATGGCCTGGGATTAAAGGTCCTCTTTATATCAGCACTAGGTTCTTTAGTTTCCATCCCGATAAATAATGAAATCTAAGGAACATCGTCTTGCTTGCTTTATAAACACAGCTTTAAGGAAGTCCTCTCCCTCCCCTCTGCTGCCTGGAATACAAAATCTCTTTCATACAGAAACCCTGGAGCCAGCCCTGCAAGCAGCACACCAGGCCCCTTAGCAAGATCCTAGACCAGCGGTCACCAGCCTTTCGGACCTCACAGACCACCATTAGTCCGAGGACCACCGGTTGGTAACCATTGTCCTAGACCAAGCATGTCAAACTCACAGCCCATGGGCCGCATGCAACCCACAACTAATATTTTTGCAGCCCATCTAATATAAGGGTATGTAAGAAACGTTTTAATAAAAATTTCGTAACTTAATTTTTACAACATCCTGTTATATATATAATTATTAATAATGAAATATAACATTCGCTAATGACTAATTACTCTAAGGGTGTTGCATTCATTCATTATGCACAGGCGCACCATAACTCTCCACTAATACTAGCATCAAATATTTTAGCAGCCAATTACCACAACATTAGTCTTGTACTGGCTTGTTTGGTGTGCGCAATAGGAAATACTTCGCTTTCGGAGAACAAGAAAAATAGATTTATTTGCATTAACACTCATTAATTTATGTAGTTATTCAATGTCTGATAAGTTAGTGTTCAAGAAAACTATTAATTTTTATTAAAAAGTTTTATTATTTTATGTTAACGATTGCTCATTTATTTCAGCCCTTTGTATTCAGCATGTCTCTATTGAAACAAACCTATGTTTCTATGAAAATGGAAGCTTTTGTGTTTTTGCGGCCCACATAAACTTCAACCATGTTTATTTGGCCTGTGTTAGCCTTTGAGTTTGACATGCTTGTCCTAGCTAATTCAAGCAGGAAGCCCAGGGCCTGGGAGAACGTGGTGCTTTCAGAGCCTCCCCAGTCATATCTGGTGTGAGTGTGCCCTCAATTAGTTTGTTCACTCAGTAATGTTGTGGACTTGACCCTCCAGTAACCCTGGGTGTTGGGTATCCATGGTGATCCAGACAGATAAGCTTATGTTTTGCTGGGGAGGCTGGCTGAACCAAGGGTTAGCAAGGAATCTAACAAGCTCCTGTTATACACAAAACTGCTGGGATGGGTTATTTATGTCAAATATAGTGAGGTTGAAAATTTATTTTTCTATAAGTCAGCACCTTGAAACCTAAAGGTGTAAGTGGGTATTTGATAAAATGTTTTTATCTCACCCTAGTCCCTAAGCCTCCTAGTTCCCTTCTTCCTGTCGGGGCACATGTGGGAATGTGGGAGGCAACCGATCCATGTATCTCTCTCATGGATGTTTCCCTTTACCTCTCTCTCACTCCTTTCCGCCACTCTCTCTAAAGATCAATGGGAAAAATATCCTCGTGTGAGGAATAACAACACCAACAAAAGTCTGTGAAGAATATGCAACAGATACAATGTGTGACTCACAAAGCCTAAAATATCACTTACTGTCTAGCACTTTACAGGAAGATAGTGCCAACATCTAGTCCTGAACATACTGGGAACGGGAGGCAGTACAACAAGATGACAGAGAAAGGCAGGGTCCAGATCGTAACGGGCCTTGTGGACCATGATAAGGGAAATAAAGTATAATGAAACCAATTTTACCAGACTCTAATTCAGAGGTTCTCAACCTGTGGGTCTCGAACAGCTAGCAGGGTCTCCTAAGACCATCAGAAAACACAGATATTTACATTAAGATTCATAACAGTAGCAAATTGCAGTTATGAAGTAGTGACAAAAATAATTTTATGGTTGGGGATCACCACAACATAAAGAATTGTATTAAAGGGTTGCGGCATTAGGAAGGTTGAGAACCATTGATATAAATCAGAGGTAGGTTCCTACAGCATCTCATCAATATTAGAAGTAGACATCATCTGAGGACCTGCTGCACTGTAGAGATGTTTGGAATTCTATACCCTCTACCTCTGACACCCCCACAATCACCACACTGTTGTCCATGCTCTGAAACACGTTTACTCTTCACAGAAACCCTACGTGATAGGTATTTTGATCTCCATTTTTGAGGTTAGGAATTCAAGGTGTGGAGAGTGAAGTGACTTCCCACTAAGTGAGTGGTCACGTTGGGATCCAGACCAACACATACTGGTACAATATCCTTTTATACATAATTCTATATAACAAAAGTGTAGTATGCAAATTGTCCCCTCAACTGGAGTGCTTCCAGGAGTTTGACCAGGGGGCAGGCTGGCTGGAGAAAGAGAGGGAAGCCCTGGCCAATGGTTGCAGGTAGCCGGGGGAAGGGAGGGAGTACCCAGCCAGTGGCCGGCAACCACTAGGGACCCTGCCAGTGCATGAAATTCTTGCACTGGGCCTCTAGTTATTAATAACAATAGTGCCCTAGCTAGTGACTGATTACTATAATCATTGCATTCATTTCCCTTACGTGCCTTACGCACAGCTGCACCATTTCTTTCCACTAATACTAGCAGTGAATATTTTAGCAGCCGATTGCCTTGTCATTAGTCTTATACTGACTTGTTTGGTGTGTGCCACAGGAAATATTTCACTTTCAGAGAACAAGAAAAATAGGTTTATTTGCATTATGCTTATTAATTTGTGCAGTTATTCAGTGTCTGGTAAGTTAATGTTCAAGAAAAAATATTAATTTTTATTAAAATGCTCTATTTTATGTTAATGATTACTCATTTATTTCAGCCCATTATATTCAGTATATCTCTATTGTAATAAACCTACGTTTCTATGAAAATTGAAGCTCTTGTTTTGCTGCCCACATTAACTTGAACCTTGTTTATTTGGCCCGTGTTAGCCTTTGAGTTTGACATGCTTGCAGCTAGTTTTGCTGAATGGATAGAGCATCGGCCTTCGGACCAAAGGGTCCTGGGTTCAATTCTTATCAAGGGCACGTACCTTGGTTGCAGGATCCTCAGGCCTTGGACCTGCTCAAAGGCAACCAATCGATGTGTTTCTCTCACATCAATGTTTCTGTCTTTCCCTTTCTCTTTCACTCTCCCTAAAAATCAAAGGAAAAATATCCTCAGGTGAGGATTAACAAAAACAAAACAAAACAAAAACACAAAGTATCTGTAGATTTGGAGACTTAGTTGGAGTACCAAGGTTTCATTACTCACAGAAATAACCAAAGAATCCAAGAGGTCATGGACACATACAACCAAAGTTAGTGCACTCGAGACAATACTTAAGTCTCTCTCTAATACAGAGGTGGTGAATGCCCTGCTCACTGGCTGTATAAGGCCCACAAAATCATTTGGCCTGGCCCTGCCAAGGCTTTAGGAGTGAGTTAATTAAATGTTTGACCCAATATAGCAGGCTCATTTTTCTTTTCTTTTCTTTTTTTAAATTTGTGCAGGAAAGATTTCACAGCATGAATCCAGGTGACTGTGAGGGCACATTTACTAAAGCTGAGACAGTGAAACAAGGAAGGGCCTAGGATGGAAGCAGCAGGAGAGTCTGGGTGGAGCTGCGTTGGCTTTCTAGAAGCTTTAGGGAAAGAAGTGAGCCTAAGTGGGGCTGCAGGCAGCTACCTGGAACAGTCAGAGAAAAGGGGCTTTAGGGATAAGTTCTGGGGGGTTAGCCCAGGAGCAGCTCCTGCTGCCCACTGCTCCCCTGGCTGCAAGTCTCAGGGAGTCCCTTAAGGGTCAAAAATGTGTGCCTGTTGGGGAAGAAGAGAAGGGAAAAGTGAGGGTGTGCTCCCAGGAGGGAGAGTGAGCCTATAGCAGGCTAATTTTTTTAATTTTTTTTCTTTATTAAGGTACTATATATGTATTCTTTGCCCTCACCACTCATGCCCTCACGCCCCTGGTGTCTGTGTCCATTGGTTAGGCCCATATGCTTGCATACAAGTCCTTTGGTTGATCTCTCCTCTTTACCCCTCCCCTCCCCTACCTTCCCTCTGAAGTTTGACAGTCTGATTGATGCTTCTCTGTCTCTGGATCTGTTTTTGTTCATTAGTTTATGTTGTTCATTATATTATACAAATGAGTGAGGTCATGTGGTATTTATCTTTCTCTGAGTGGCTTATTTCACTTAGCATAATGCTTTTCTAGTTCCATCCATGCTGTTGCAAATGGTAAGAATTCCTTTTTATTTAATCACAGCACAGTATTCCATTGTGTGTACCAGAGTCTTTTAATCCATCTGCTGATGGGAACTTAGGGTGTTTCCAAATCTTAGGTATATTATAAATTGTGCTGCTATGAACATGGGGATGCATATATCCTTTCTGATTGGTGTTTTAGTTTCTTGGGATATATTCCTAGGAGTGGGATTACTGGGTCAAATGGGAGATCCAGTTTTAGTTTTTTGAGGAAACTCCATACTGTTCTCCACAGTGGTTGCACCAGTCTGCATTCCCACCAGCAGTGCACAAGTGTTCCTTTTTCTCCGCATCCTCGCCAACACTTGTCATTTGTTGATTTGTTGATGATTGCCATTCTGACAGGTGTGAGATGGTACCTTATTGTCGTTTGGATTTGCATCTCCCGGATGATTAGTGACTTTGAGCATGTTTTCATGCGTCTCTTGGCCTTCCTTCTGTCTTCTTTTGAAAAGTATCTTATGTAGGTCTGTGGTAGCAGGCTAATTTTTAAGTTAAGGATGATGATGTTATAAATATCCAAATGGCCCTTGGCAGAAAAAAAGGTTTCCCCATCCCTGCTCGTTTCTAACAGTGACACAACCCAGAACTGGAACTCTCTGGTTTGCTCTATGCCGAGTCCTGTCCCTTTACCATTCATTCTCTGCCTCCTCTTTCTTCAGGTTTGACTGGCACTGAATCGGGCCTACGGTCCAGGATGGTTTGCTCTCGGGACCAGACCTGACCAGAAGTTGACCTCATGAGCACGTCCGCCTCCCCCGCGGCCATGCTCCTCCGGCGGCTGAGGCGGCTCTCCTGGGGCAGCACGGCCGTCCAGCTCTTCATCTTGACCGTGGTGACGTTTGGCCTGCTGGCCCCGCTGGCCTGCCACCGGCTTCTGCACTCTTACTTCTACCTGCGCCACTGGCACCTGAACCAGATGAGCCAAGATTACCTGCAGCAAAGCTTGAAGGAGGGAGAAGCCGCCCTCCACTACTTCGAGGAGCTGCCCTCCGCCAACGGCTCGGTGCCCATCGTCTGGCAGGCCACCCCGCGGCCCTGGCTGGTCATCACCATCGTCACCGTGGACCGGCAGCCCGGCTTCCACTACGTCCTGCAGGTGGTGTCGCAGTTCCACCGGCTGCTCCAGCAGTGCGGCCCCCAGTGCGAGGGCCACCAGCTCTTCCTGTGCAACGTGGAGCGCAGCGTGAGCCACGTGGACGCCAAGCTGCTGTCCAAGTACGTCCCCGTGGCCAACCGCTACGAGGGCACCGAGGACGACTACGGCGACGACCCTTCCACCAACTCGTTTGAGAAGGAGAAGCAGGACTACGTCTACTGCCTGGAGTCCTCGCTGCAGACCTACAACCCAGACTACGTCCTGATGGTGGAGGACGACGCCATCCCCGAGGAGCAGATCTTCCCCGTCTTGGAGCACCTCCTGCGGGCCCGCCTCTCCGAGCCGCACCTCCGCGACGCCCTGTATCTCAAGCTCTATCATCCCGAGCGGCTGCAGCACTACATCAACCCGGAGCCCATGCGGATCCTGGAGTGGATCGGGGTGGGCATGGTGCTGGGGCCCATCCTCACCTGGATCTACATGCGCTTCGCCAGCCGCCCGGCCTTCAGCTGGCCCGTCCTGCTCTTCTTCTCCCTGTACAGCATGGGCCTGGTGGAGCTGGTGGGCAGGCACTACTTCCTGGAACTGCGGCGGCTGAGCCCGTCCCTGTACAG
>PVJN01009821.1:40699-59609 GCA_004026805.1 Lasiurus borealis | reverse complement strand
GGGCCGCTGTGTCTGGGGGCGGGGCTGCTGTGTCTGGGGGCGGGGCCGCTGTCTCTGGGGGAGGGGCTGCTGTCCGGAGGGGAGGGGCTGCTCTCTCTGGGGGAGGGGACTGATTCCTTTCGCTCCTATCTGGCGTCTCTTTCCTTTCCCCTGCTAATGCCTCTGCGCTCAGCCATCCTGCAGGCCACATTCTGAGAAGTTTCTCAGCCGAATGGAGGTGGGAGATTGGAATTCCTTGGAATTTTTTTGTTTTGTTAACCCTCACTGGAGGATATTTCCCCATTGACGTTTAGAGAGAGTGGAAGGGAGAGAGGAGGAGGGAGAGAGAAACATTAATGTGAGAGAGACATATCAGTTGGTTTCCTTCTGCCAGGAAACTGGGGGTTGACCCTGCCACCCAGGTACGTGCCCTTTACCGGAATCACACCCCTGACCTTCGGTCCACAGGCCGGTGCTCTAACCACTGTGCAAACTGGCCAGGGTAGAATTCCTGGAGGCTTCTAGAGAGCAGGCTGCTGGCTCCCAGCCTGGAGCCCACCCCTCTTCTTTTCCAACCCCTTTCCCCATCTCATCATGGGGCCTCCTGTGCACCCCACTCACCTGGCCCAGTTCTGTCTCCAGCCCCTGAAATGGGGGTTCCCTTGGGTTTAGGGTGCACGCCTGTCCCCCTGCATCACTGATGCGGGTTCTGGGAGGAGGCTAGGGGCTGCCTGCTCTGGGAATCCTGGGGCCTTGAGACCTAGAGCATGTCCAGAGCAAGGGACCCATCTTGCTTCTGGGGACCTCTCGTCCTGTGGGGGAGACTCAGGCCTGAGTCTAAGGGCAGGATGGATGCTAATTCCTTTCCACACAACTTACTGACCACCTACTGTGTGCTCCGCCTACCTGATGAAGGTGCTGGCCATGTAGCAGTGACCAAAACAGAAGTTCTTGCATCCACATTCTGGGGAAGGCAGCCAGTAAATAAAGAAAATAATGCCTGCTATTTGTGGTTGCCTATTAGCCTGGTGCCTGGCAGGTAACATGACCAGGGAGCATCACCAGCTATGACCTTGGGACTGGTCCTTGCTCGGGGGAAAGGCTGCAGCATCCCTCCTTGCTGTTGCCTCCTTTGGCCGCCAGGACGGCGGGTTGCTCTCTGATAACTGTCTGAAGCACTTAGAGCCGAGAGTATGGAAGATCAGGCAGCACTTTGGTCCCTCAGATCTGTCTGAGTCTAGAGCACCATTAGCTGGGGGTGTGGGGGGTGGAGGGATGGAAGGGTGCGGGGGGAGGGAGAAAGAGGATGTTGCAGGCAGAGGGATCAGGGTGAGCAAGGCATGGAGGAGAGAAGCGGCAGAGTAGTGCTGTGGAACCATAAGAAACGTGATGTTGCTGGGGTGTAAAGGCCAGGGTGTGTGGGAAGCCAGGTCTTCAGCATTTCTGGGACTGTCTGGCACACTGAGAGTTTCCAATTCGTGCTGTGGCACTGGGGAGCCATGGAAGAGCATGTAAGGATGGGGGTGATGTGAGCCACTTTGCATTTTAAACATGCATATTTTTATTGATTTCAGAGAGGAAGAGAGGGAGAGAGGATGGAAGCATCAATGATGAGGAAGAATTGTTGCTCCTGCACGCACCACACTAGGGACTGAGCCTGCCACCCGGGCAGGTTCATAGGTCGACGCTCAATCTCTGAGCCACACCGGCCAGGCCCCACTTTGCATTTTTGAGAGATCATTCTGGGGAGCAGAGGGAGGTGGAGTGGAAGGGAGACACTCTTGGAGGGCATCTGTGACCATGGGAGCTCTGGAAGCCAATTTTCAACCAGGAGGGATGTCACGATTAGTGTGGTCAAGGCTCCAGAGGCAGAGAAGATGCGGGAAGAAACTGAGTCTATGATAGCATGGCTGAGCCCCTGGAGGTAGCCTCTCCTAAGACCAGCCCTTTTCCCAAATTCTTCTGCCCTTTGACGCTTTGTAAATCAGACTGATTTTTTCTTTTCACTAGTTTCTTGTTTCAGCCTCCCAATTGAGTAGGAGGTTGTATTGACTGTATCTTTGAAAGGGTTGTGGTGGGTTCCCCCAAAGATAATCTCTGGAACCTGTGAATCTTACTTTATTTTTTTTAAATGTTACATGTGTGTATATCTTCTCATTGTCTCCCACGCCATTCCCATGCATGCCGTAACCTCCCAGTGTCTTGTGTCCATGCACACAAGTCCTTCGGTTGATCTCTTATCTATCTCACCTCTCCCTAACCTTCCCACTGTAATTTGACAGTCTGTTTGATGCTTTACTGCCTCTTTATCTATCTTTTTGTTCATCAGTTTATAACGTTCTTTATTATCCATAAATGAGTGAAATCGTGTGGCATTTTTCTTCCATTGATTGGCTTATTTCACTAAGCATAAGGCTCTCCATTTCTATCCAGGTTGCTGCAAATGGTAAGAATTCCTTCTTTTAAATGGCAGCATAGTATTCCATTGTGTAGATGTACCATAGTTTTCTGATCCAATCATCTGCTGTTTCCAAATCTTAGCTATTGTAAACTGTGCGGCTATGAACATAGAGGTGCATGTATCCTTTCTGATTGGTGTTTCCACTTTCTTAGGATAAATTCCTAAGAGTGGGATTGCTGGGTCAAATGGAAGTTCCATTTTTAGTTTTTGAGGAAACTCCATACTGTTTCCCACAGTGGCTGCATCAGTCTGCATTCCCACCAACAATGCACAAGGGTTCCTTTTTCTCTGCATCTTTGCCAACACTTGTCGTATGTTGATTTGTTGATGATTGTCATTCTGACAGGTGTGAGATGGTATTGCATTGTTGTTTTGATTTGCATCTCTTAGATAATTAGTGACTTTGAGCATATTTTCATGTGTCTCTTGGCCTTCTGTCTTCTCTTGAAAAGATTCTATTTAAGTCTGTTGCCCATTTTTTATTGGATCATTTATCTTCCTTTTATTCAATTGTATAAGTGGCATGTAGATGTTGGAGATTAAACCTTTATCAGTGATAACATTTGCAAATATGTTCTCCCATACAGTGGGCTTTCTTGTTGTTTTGTTGATGGTTTCTTTTGCTGTGCAAAAGCTTTTTATTTTGATATAGTCCTGCCCTTGGAGCAGTATCAGTGAAGAAGTTCTTTCGGCATATGTCTGAGATTGTGCTGCCTATGGATTCCTCTAGTATTTTTATGGTTTCCCATCTTGTATCCATTTTGAGTTTATTTTGTGTATGGTGTAAGTTGGTGGTCTAGTTTCATTTTTTTGCATGTATCTGTCCAATTTTTCCAACACCATTTATTGAAGAGACTGTCTTGACTCCATTGTATGTTCATGCCTCTTTTGTCAAATATTAATTGAGCATAGTGGTTTAGGTGGATATCTGGATTCTCTATTGTATTCCATTGGTCTATATGTCTGTTCTTGTGCCAGTACCAGGCTGTTTTGAGAATGGTGGCTTTGTAATACAGCTTGAAATGTGGTATTGAGATCCCACTTACTTTATTCTTCTTTCTCAGGATTGCTGTAGCTATTCGGGGTCTTTTTTATTGCAGATGATATTTTGGAGAGTTCTTTCTAGGTCTGTGAATTATGCCATTGGTATTTTCATGAGGAGTGCATTGAATCTATAGATTGCTTTGGGTAGTACGAACATTTTGATGATGTTGATTCTCCCAATCCATGAGCATGGTATGCTCTTTTATCTCTTTATGTCTTCCTCTATCTCTTTTTTCAGTGTCCTTAGTTTTCTTCATATAGGTCTTTTACCTCCTTAGTTAAGTTTATTCCTAGGTATCTTAATTTTTTTTGGTGCAGTGGTAAATGGGATTGCTTTTTTAGTCTTTCTTTCTGTAAGTTCACTATTAGTGTATAGAAATGCCATAGATTTCTTGGCATTAATTTTGTATCCTGTTACATTGCCGAATTCATTTATTAAGTCTATTAGTTTTTTGATAGAGTCTTTCAGATTTTTTATATACAATATCATGTCATCTGCAAATAAGGACAGCTTTACTTCTGCTTTTCCAATTTGGATGCCTTTTATTTCTTCTTCTTGTCTAATTGCATTAGCTAATACTTCCAGTACTATGTCAAACAGGAGTGGTGAGAGTGGGCATCCCTGTCTTGTCCCTGTTCTTAGGGGAAATTGTTTTAGTTTGCCCATTGAGTATGATGTTAGCTGTGGGTTTATCATATATGGCTTTTATTATGGTGAGGTATGAATCTTCTATTCCCACCTTGCTGATAGTTTTTATGAAGAAAAGGTGTTGGATTTTGTCAAATGCTTTTTCTGCATCAATTAATATGACTATGTGATTTTTATCTCTCAATTTGTTTATGGATGTATCACGTTTATCAATTTGTGGATATTGCACCATCCTTGCATTCCTGGGATAAATACCACTTGGTCATGGTGTATGATATTTCTGATGTAGTGCTGGATCTGATTTGCTAGAACTTTGTTGAGGATTTTGGCATCTATGTTCATGAGGGATATTGGCTTGTAATTCTCTTTCTTTGTGTTGTCTTTATCTAGTTTTGGTATAAGGGCGATGCTGTCTTCATAGAAGGTGCTTGGAAGTGTTCCTTCCTCTTGAATTTTTTGGAATAGTCTGAGGAGGAAAGGTTTTAATTCTTCCTTGAATGTTTGATAAAACTCCCCTGTGTAGCCGTTTGACCCTGGGCTTTTGTTTGCTGGAAGCTTTTTGATGACTGCTTCAACTTCTTCCATAGTTATTGGTCTGTTGAGATGTTTAGATTCTTCCTCATTGAGTTTTGGAAGGTTGTATTTTTCTAGGAATATGTCCATTTCCTGCATGTTGTCCAGTTTGTTGGAATAGAGTTGTTCATAGTATTTTTTAACAATCCTTTGTATTTCAGTGGGGTCTGTTGTTATTTCACCTCTTTCATTTCTGATTTTGTTTATTTGAATCCTCTCTCTTTGCCTCTTTGTGAGCCTGGCTTGAGGTCCATCAATCTTTTTTATCCTTTCAAAGAATCAGCTCTTGGTTTTGTTGATCTTTTGTATTGTTTCTTTGGTCTCTGTGTTGTTTATCTCCACTCTGATTTTTACTATTTCCTTCATTCTGCTTACATTGGGATTTTCTTGTTGCTTTCTTTCAACTCTTTGAGTTGTAGGGTTAAGTAATTTATTGCTATTGTTTCTTATATTTTTGCAGTAGGCTTTTAGAGTTATGAACTTCTCTCTCAAGACTGCTTTCACTGTGTCCCATAGATTTTGGATTGTTGTGTTTTCATTGGCATTTGTTGCCATAATGTTTTTTATTTCTTTTTTGATCTCTCTGATAACCCAGTCATTGTTTAATAGCATGCTATTTAGTCTCTATGTGTTTGATTCTTTGTATTGTTTTTATTGTAGTTGATTTCCAGTTTTAAGCCACTGTGATCTGAGAAGATGCTTGATATGATTTCTATCTTCTTGAATTTGAAGAGACTTTTCTTATGACCCAACATATGATCTATCTTTGAAAATGACCCATGTGCATTAGAGAAGAATGTATATTCTGTGGCTTTGGGGTGAAATGTTCTGTAGATGTCAATTAATTCCATCTGACCTAGTGAGTCATTTAGGATTGATGTTGCTTTGCTGATTTTTTGTCTAGAGGATTTGTCCAATGGTGATAGTGGGGTATTAAATTCTCCTACTATGATAGTATTGCTGTCAATTTCTCCCTTGATATCCTCCAGGAATTTTTTTTAATGTATTTGGGTGCTCCTGTATTGGGTATGTATATATATACTAGAGTTATTTTTTCTTGTTGGATTGTTCCCTTTAGTATTTTGAAGTGGCCTTTCTTATATCTCGTTATGTCCTTCACTTTGAGATCTAATTTTTCAGATATAAGTATTGCTACCCCAGCTTTTTTTAAAATTTCCATTTGCCTAAGAAACCATTTTCCATCCCTTCACCCTCAGTCTGTGTGCATCTTTTTTCCTGAGGTGGGTTTCTTGTAGACAGCAGATATATGGGCCATGTTTTCTTATCCAATCCATTACTCTATGTCTTTTGACTAGAGCATTTAATCCATTTACATTTAAAGTTATTGATAGGTACTTATTTGTCGCCATTTTTATTCTTTACTGCTGTGTTCCTTCTTTGCTTCCTCTCTCTCTCTCTCTCTCTCTCTCTCTCTCTCTCTCTCTCTCTCTCTCTCTCTCTCTTTCTTTTTTTCAGCAGACCCTTTAGTATTTCTTGCATTGCTGGTTTGGTGATAATAAATTCCCTTAGTCCTTTTTTGTCTGTGAAGCTCCTGATTTCACCTTCAATTTTGATTGATAGCCTTGCTGGGTATAATATTCTTGGATTCAAACCCTTCATTTGCATGACTTTGTATATTTCATTCCATTCCCTTCTGGTCTTATGAGTTTCTGTTGAGAAATCAGTCACTAGTCTGATGGGGGTTCCTTTGTAGGTAACTTTCTGTCCCTCTCTGGCTGCTTTTAAGATTCTTTGTCATTGGTGTTTGCCAATTTAATTATAATGTGCCTTGGTGTCGGTCTTTTGGGGTTCATTTTGTTTGGGACTCTGTGAGCTTCTTGGATTTGTGAGGTTTTTTTCTTCCCCCAATCAGGGAAGTTTTCTGTCATTATTTCTTCAAACAGGTTTTCCATTCCTTGCTCAGTTTCCACTCTTTCTGGAACTCCTATTATGCGGATGTTGTTTTGTTTCATGTTATCCCAAAGTTCCCTTAGGCTCTCCTCTTGCTTTTTAATTTTTTTTTTCTAGAAGCTGTTGTACTTGTGTATTTTTTCCTACCTTATCTTCTAGCTCACTGATATGGTCCTCTGCTTCTTCTAGTCTACTTTTGATGCTTTCTATTGAGTTCTTCACAGCAGCGATGCCATTTTTCATTTCTTCTTGGTTCTTCATTTCCTCTTGGTTCTGCCCTGACCGGTTTGGCTCAGTGGCTAGAGTGTTGGCCTGAGGACTGGAGTATCTTAGGTTCGATTCTGGTTAAGGGCATGTACTTTGGTTGCAGGCACATCCCCAGTAGGGAGTATTCAGGAGGCAGCTGATTGATGTTTTTATCTCATTGATGTTTCTAACTCTTTATCCCTTTCCCTTGCTCTCTGTAAAAAATCAATAAAATATATTTTAAAAATGTTGCAAACTTAAGACTAAACAATGTCAGGCTGGGTTAAAAAGAAAAGAAGTGCACCCACACATATTTGGCAAGTGACATAATGTAAATATCTAACTTTTTTATGTGGTGTGAGGTGAGAGACCAACTTCACTCTGTTGCAATTATCCCAGCACCATTTGTGGAAGAGGCCTACTCTTCTCCCATTGAATGATGGTGGTGCCCTCACACACCATCAGTTAGCCATTGATTCATGGGTTTGTTTCTGGACTCTCAAGTCTACCCCATTGGTCTTTATATCTATGTTCATGCCAGTTCCACACTGTTTTGCTTACTCGCAATTCTTGCTCTTTTCTTTAAAAAAATAAAGCTCAGCATATGAATTTAAGATGCACTCATATGGTTGTTGCACTAGAATAAAATTTAATGGATTTTGGGATCTAAATGACCAAAAAGTATGTAGACTAAAACCTGAAGTTATGCCTACATTAAGGATAATAGGTTAGATTCCACATATAAGAGAGATCATGTGATATTTGTCTTTCTCTGACTGGCTTACTTCACTTAGCATAATAATCTCCAGGTCCATTCATACTGTCTCAAAGGGTGAGGGATCATTCTTTTAACCAGCTGCATAGTATTCCATTGTGTATTTTACCACAGCTTTTAAAAGTTATTTGTAACTCTTTATTGTTGAAAATATTACATAGATCTTCCTCTTTCCCTCATTGCCCCCCTCTGGCCCACCCTCTATCCCCACCACAGTCCTTCATCACCCTACTGTCTGTGTCTGTGGATTATGCATATGTCCATACAAGGTCTTTTTGGTTGATTACCTCCTACCCACCCACCCTCCCTTGTCTTCCCTCTGAGATTCCACACTCTGTTCCATGCTTCCATGTCTCTGGATCCGCTCTGTTCATCAATTTATTTTGTTAATTACATTTCATATATGAATGAGATCATTTGATACTTATCTTTCTCTGACTGACTTATTTCACTTAGCATGATACTCTCCAGGTTCCTCCATGGTGTCTCAGAGGGTAAGATATTGTTCTTTTTTACTGCTGCAAAGTATTCCATGGCATAAATGTACCACAGATTTTTTTTTAAAAAAATAAATCTTTATTGTTGAAAATATTACACATGTCTCCTTTCCCCTCCCATCGAACCTGCAAACCTTCAGTCCATGGCCAAAGCTCTAATCACTGAGCAAAACTAGCTAGGGTAGTTTCTCTTTCTGATAGTTCATTATTTGTGCATAGAAATGCCATCAATTTATGGATATTGATTTTGTATCCTGTTATTTTTCCAAATTCATTTATCAGATCTACTAGTTATTTTGTGGAGTCTTTATAGAGTTTTCTAAATATAATATCATGTCATGGGTGAATAATGACAGTTTTTCTTCCTTCTTTCTAACTTAGATGCCTTTTATTTCTTCTTTTCTGATCCCTGTGGCTAGAACATCCAGTAGATGTTGAATAGGAGTGGTGAAAGTGGATATTCCTGTCTTGTTCCTGATCTTAAGGGAAATGCTTTAAAATTTTGCCCATTGAGTCTGATATTGGCTGTAGATTTTTCATATATTATATATATTTCATATATATTGTTTTGAGGTATGATCCCTCTATTTCAGTTTTGCTATGTTTTTATTATAAATGGATGCTGGATTTTATTGAATGCTTTTTCTGAATCTATTGATGTAATCATCTGTTTTTTATCTTTCATGTTGTTTATGTGGTGTATCACATTTATTGATTTGCAAATATTTACCAGTCTTGCATGTCTAGAATAAATTCCACTTTATTATGCAGTATGATCTCTTTAATGTATTGCTGGATCCATTTTGATAACATTTTTTTGTTGAGGATGTTCATCAGGGATATTGGCCTATAATTTTCTTTCTTTGTGGTATTTTTATTTGGTTTTGGAATTAACATAATGTTTGGCCTCATAAAAAGAGCTTGAAAGTCTTCCTTCCTCTTGAATTTTTTGGAATAATTTGGAGAGGATAGGAGTTAGGTCTTTGAATGTTTGGTAAAATTCTCTTGTGAAGCCATCTGCTCCAGACCTTTCTTTGCTGTTAGTTTTTTATTACTGCTTTAATTTCTTTAGTTGTTATTGGTTGATGGGTTGATGCTCAGCCACTGAGCCATACCAGCCAGGCTCCAGTGCATTTTTTTCCCATTTTATTGATTTAAAAGAGGGAGGGAGAGGGAGAGACAGAAACACCAATGATGAGAGAGAATTGGCTGCCTCCTGCAAGTCCCTCACTGGGGATCAAGACCCCAACTGGGCATGTGCCCTTGACCAGAATTGAACCTGGGACCCTTCATTTCGCAGGCTGACGCCCATCCACTGAGTTAAACTGGCTGTGGTTCTAGTGCATTCTTTCATTCTGAAGGCCAATGCTCTATCCATTAAGCCAAACTGGCTTTGGCTCCAGTGCATTCTTGATGTCACCTATGATATTCTTTATTTCGAACTGTTTCTTATTCATGGTTTCTATATCTTTTTCATGCTCATGTAGTTCTCATTAAGTTTCTTATAGTTAGCACTAAATTCCTTGATCCTTATAACCATTACTTTGCACTCTATGTCTAATAAATTGCTTGTCTCCATTTCATTTAGTTATTTTTTTGAGATTCTTCGCTTTCTTTCATCTGAGTATTTATTTTATTTTATTTTTTGCCTCCCCACTTTACCATGTCTCTTTGTGTTTGTTTTTATGTAATAGATAGAACTTCTCTGCTTGCTAGTCCTTTGGGGTGGCTTTATATAGTAAGTGTCCTGTGGAACCCAATATTGCATTCTTCTTGATCTGAGCTGGATACTCTATGAATGTCCCTTGTGTGGGTTATGGGCCTCCTGATGTAACTGGGTCTTGATTGCTGTTGGCCTGTTCATGGATAGGATCAACTTCAGGCTGGTTGGCTGACCACACATGCAAGCTGCTGTGCAGCTGTAGTCTCAAAGTGTCTTGTTGGGCTCATTGGCACAATCTTCTAGATCATCTGTGCTCTGCTTGTGGGTTTTATGCACCCCCTGTTGTTTCTTATTGAATTCTGTTGGTGAAATTAACCCTTGATGAACTCATGGGTGGAGTTAACCTTTCAGGCTGAGCGGCTATAAGGGTAAATCTTGATCACTGTGTATGAGATGTGTAGCAGCTGTAGTGCCCACCCCCTCCCTGGAGATAGACTTGTTCCCAGTAGGGTGTAGCGCTGGCCAGATTCTTTTTTTGGGTGTGTCGCTCATGTGGTTGGTTGAGTTGAGCTCTGGTGTGGTCTGAAACCTATTGTTGGTTGTGTTGGTTCTGGGTTCACTTGGATGGGATTCAGGTACAGGTCGCTTTCAGATATTGTGTGTAACTGGTTTGGGGCTATGTCTGGAGCTTCTGTGCTGCTCACCGTTTTGGTCTGCATCTACTAGACCTGGTGTGGGTGGGACAGGCCAATCTGTGTAGATGAATCAGCTTCAACAAAGGACCAAGATTTCCTGAGGTGGAGGGCCACCTGTGGAATACTCCATTCACCCTCAATGTTGCCTAGACTTCCTCCAGAGTCCTGCAGAAAGGCTCTAGAGTGGGCTCAAGCTGGCCACACCCACAGACCCTTCCACAGGGCTCAGGCTTGGTAGGTTGGAGCAATCAGTCACGTGGACAGGGTTGGTGGATCCTCCAGTTTTGGACCTCATGGTCTAGCACTCAATGAGGAGAATGTGACCCCTACTCTAGAGCCATACATTTCAGACTCTGCCAGAGTCTCCAACTTTATCTCCCTCAGGAGGAGTGCACTGCATATTCAGGTAGGATGTAGCCAGCTGTTCTCACTGCAGGAGCCAGCTCAGCAGCACAGGATGGGTTCACTGGAATTTGGGAAATCAGATTAAGAAAGTCTTCTTTTGGGTGTGTCACCAACTGTGCTGTGTGAAAGGGGCAAGCTGCACTCCTCTTTAGCTCTGTAACCACTCCTGCTCAAGCCCTGGATGGAGCCTCTGAGGTAGATGTACTCTCAATGTCCCAGCTCTGAGCAGAGCCTCCTTTACCCTCAAAACTGAGCCTAGCAGGATGGGGTCAGTTGGACTTTCCTTGTTACCTTCCCCCTCGCAGAACTTAGAGGAACAGATCAAGGCAGCCCTCTTCTTGAGGTGGTGCTGGCCCGTGGGAGGGGAGAGAGCTGCTTGCCTCTTCTATCTCTGCAGTGCACTGCCAGAGACCCTGATGGAGGCCTCTGAGGGGGCCGTGCCAAATGTCTCTGATCTGACTTGCTTCTCCCCCACCCCCTTAGATCTGCTGCATCTGCACTTAGCAGGCTGGTGCAGCAGAATTTGGGAATGCAAATCCAGGCAGCTATTTGTTGGAGGTGGTGCAGAGCCATAGGAGGGGTGCAAGTGCATGCCACCCTCTAGCTCTGCAGTTGCCCGCTGCCTTAGACCCCGACAAGGGAGCCTTCCATTGGGGGTAGCACCTGCCTAACCATGGAGGGAGGAAAGTTTGGCCCCAAGTAACTCAATTCAATGATCACCTGATAGTGCCCCCTAGATCCCTGCTGGGTGCAACCAGTGGTCCTTCATGCTGGATTCAGACTTGGCAGGGTGGTGTCACCAATATTTGGAGGACGGGTTAGTGCTCCAGCTAGTGCTGTAAGAATAGAAGTGCTCAACACTGGGATATGGCACCAACCGTGGAAGATGTCCCTGACCCTGGGAGATGGCACCTGAGGGTGGTGTGGGATGTTGACTCAGGACCAGGACTTCAGTAGCCTACCTTATCAATCTCTGGAGCTATGCCATCCAGATATTCTCTTTATGACTTCTGCATCTCCCGAGTCTCTTTCTCTATACTAGAGCCTGAAGTGCATGCCCAGGAGTGAGTCCTTGTGCTTTGACCTTTAAGGAATCACCCTGAATTTAAGCAGTCTCCCTTTTCTTTCCAGTGGACAAAGTCCCTGCTTATTTTTGCTGCCAGATGCTGTGCAGGCTCTTCTTCCCAGCCCTGGTGCTCTGTTTTTTGAGTCCTTGCATGAGGTTGAGACTACACATTCCTCCGGAGGGACTTTTGCAGCCACAGTATTTATCTGGCTTCTCAGCTGCTGCTTCTGGGTGCAGAGACCAGCCTCTCTCCATCTCCGCCCTTTTCCTCCCCCTCCTTCCCCCCTCCTCCTCCTTCTTTCTTCTTCTTCTTCTAAAAATATTTTTATTGCCAAGACCGGTTTGCCTCAGTGGATAGAGCATCGGCTTGTGGACTGAATGGTCCCAGGTTTGATTCCGGTTGGTGGCATGTACCTTGCTTGCAGGCACATCTCCACTGTGAGGCGTGCAGGAGGCGGCTGATCGGTGTCTCTCTCTCATTGATGTTTCTGACTTTCTATCTCTCTCCCTTCCTCTCTGTAAAAAATCAATAAAATATATTTAAAAAATATTTTTATTGATTTCAGAGAGGAAGGGAGAGGGAGAGAGATAGAAACATCAATGAGGAGAGAGAATCATTGACTGGCTGCCTCCTGAACATTCCCTACTGGGGGATTGAGCCGACAACTTGGGCATGTGCTCTTGACCAGAATTGAACCCAGGACCCTTCAGTCTGCAGGCTGATGCTCTATCCACTGAACCAAACCAGATAGGGCCCTATCTCTGTCCTTCTCACCAGTCTCTGTGTAGCTTCTTTTTTCAATCTTTGGATATAATACTCCTGTTCTGGTGAGCTTCCATTGTTTATTCAGGATGATTGTTTCCGGTTTGGTACCTGGAGGAAGTGTGAGTTGCCATCTTAGGACTCCCATCCCATCTACCCTGCCCAAGTATTAACTGAGTTGAGGCTGCCACATAGCATGGTGGGTGCTTGACTAGCCAGGTGTTATATTGGAGGTAGAGCATACGGGAGAGCTCCAAGTAACTCCCCATTTTAAGGCAAAGGTAGGGTAGATTTTCTAAAGGCTTTTGAATGGAAGCTACAGGTAATTGTCCCCAAAAAATCTCCCCCTCACAAGAGCCCGTTATCTTTTTAACTGATAGTCTGACTAAGTACTGTTTATTTACTGGGGCCTGGTGCATGAAATTCACGCAGGGGATGGGTGGAGGGTGGGAATGTGTCTCTCAGCCCGGCCTGTACCCACTCCAATCTGGGACTCCTTGGGGGATGTCTGACTGTGGGATTGGGCCTAAACCAGCAGTCAGACATCCCTCTCACAATCCAGGACTGCTGGCTCCTAACCGCTTGCCTGCCTGCCAGCCTGATCACCCCCTTACTGCTTCCCTGTTGGCCTGATTGATGCCTAACCGCTCCCCTGCCAGCCTGATCACCCCCAACTGTCCTTGTCTGCCAGCCTGGTTGCCCCCAACTGCCCTCTCCTGCAGGCCTGGTCTCCTCTAACTGCCCTCCTTTGCAGGTCTGGTTCCCTCATATGTACCCCCTGCCAGCCTGGTTGCCCCCAACTGCCCCCCCCCTCTCCGCCGGCCTGGTCACTCCATGCAGTCTACTGTTCAGTCGTTTGTTCATCCCTCGCTAACCCCCCTGCTGGCCTTGTTGCTCCACACAGCCTGCTATTTGGTTGTTACTGTAACGTGTCCCAGATAATTTACTTATTCCTCTATTATTAGTATAGGTCAATGGTCGGCAAACTGCGGCTCATGAGCCACATGCAATTCTTTGGCCCCTTGAACGTGGCTCTTCCACAAAATACCAGGTGTGGGTGCACACGTACAGTGTGATTGAAACTTCGTGGCCCATGCACAGAAATCAGTTTTCTGCCTGGGTGAGTCTATTTTGAAAAAGTGGCATTAGAACACTGAAGGGGCCAAAGAATCGCATGAGGCTTGTGAGCTGCAGTTTGCCGACCACTGGTATAGATACTACATTTATTTTTAAAAGATCCAGTTATCCCACTTCTAGGAATATATCGCAAGAAACTAAAAACACCAATCAGAAAGGATATATGCACCCCTATGTTCATAGCAGCACAATTTATCACAGCTAAGATTTGGAAACAGCCTAAGTGCTCACAGCAAATGAATGTATTAAAAAACTGTGATATATCTCTACAATGAAATACTATCCTGCTGTGAAAAAGAAGGAATTCTTACCATTTCTAACAGCATGGATGGAACTGGAGGGCATTATGCTAAGCGAAATAAGCCAGTCAGAGAAATTTAAGTATCACATGATCTCACGCTTTTGTGGAATATAATGAACAACATAAACTGATGGGCAACACAGATCCATTGTGTACATATAATGCTGCTCTTTTATCCACTCTGGAGTAGGTGCTTTTATATCTCACCAGCATATAGGGATTCCAGAAAAGAAAAAAAGGAAAGAATACAGTTATGTTTACACAGATATAGAGAGCAGTGCCCATTGGTTAGGCTTATATGTAATGATAGGGATATGTTCTGAGAAATGTGGTGTTATGTGATTTTGTGTTGCAAATGTCTTAGAGTGTATTTGCACAAACCTAGATGGTCTAGCCTACCACACACCTACACTGTATGGCATAGTCTATTGCTCCTGGGTGACAAACCTCTACAGCACAGTACTGTACAAAACAATATGAGAGTAAATCAAGCACAAGAGCAAATAATACAATCAAGAAAGGCAATAAACACAAGATGTATGCTGCTGCTGCTGTAACTCAGCATACTATTCTTTTAAAAATATATTTTATTGATTTTTTTTACAGAGAGAGAGAGGGACAGAGAGTCAGAGACATCGATGAGAGACAAACATCAATCAGCTGCCTTTTGCTAGGGATGTGCCCACAACCAAGGTACATGCCCTTGACCAGAATAGAACCTGGGACCCTTCAGTCTGCAGGCTGATGCTCCATCCACTGAGCCAAACCAGTTTCAGCTGAGCATACTATTTTACAGCAAACTTAGTTATTTTTCTATAAATAGGAAGAATAAATGCACTCTAAGATAATGATTAAAAACTGTAGTATAGTAAATGCAGAAACCAATAACACAATTACACATTATCACACCATCAAATATGATGTACTATACATAATTGTATTATTATACTTTAATATGACTGGCAGAGCAGTAGGTTTGTTTAGGCCATTGGCACCACAAACATGAATAATACATTGTGCTATGTTGTCTGTAGGTGACAGGAAATTTCTAGCTCCATTATAAACTTGTGGGACCACTGTCATCTATTCAGCCTGTTGTGGACCATAATGTCCTTATGTGCCACATGACTGTAATTTCATTTCAGTATACTTATCTAGAATTTATATTTTATTTTTCAAATATAGTTGATCTTGCCCTAGCCAGTTTGGCTCAGTGGATAGAGTATTAGCCTGTGGACTAAAGAGTCCCAGGTTTGATTCCAGCCAAGAACACATGCCCAGGTTGTGGCCTTGATCCTCCCGAGTAGGGGATGTTGCAGGAGGCAGTCAATCAATGATTCTCTCTCATCACTGATGTTTCTATCTCTCTATTTCTCTCCCTTCCTCTCTGAAATCAGTAAAAAAATATATCCAAAAATATGTAGTTGATCTTCAATATTACTATGGAAAACAGTATGGAGATTCTTCAAAAAATTAAAAATAGAAAAAAAAATTGACCCACTTCTGGGTATTTATCTGAAGATATCAAAAATACTAATTTGAAAAGATATGTTAATTACAGGATTATATGGAAGCAACCTAAGTGTCCATCAATAGATGAGTGGATTAAGATGTGGTGTAGCCCTGACCAGAGTGGTTCAGTTGGCTGAAGCATGTTCTCATACACCAGAAGATGGTGGGTTTGATTCCTGGTCAGAGCACATACCCCATTTGCAGGTTTGATACTCAGTCAGGGCACATATGGGAGGCAACTGATCAATGTTTCTCACATTGATGTTTCTTTCTCTTTCTCAAATCAGTAATAAAAAAGTATCTCAGGTGAAGATTGTTTTAAAAAATAGAACAACAGCGGCAACAACAACAAAAAGATGTGATATATATATATATATATATATATATATATATATGAATAGAAAATAATGAAATTTTACCATTTGAAACAACATAAATGGACTTACAGGGTGTTATGCTAAGTGAAATAAGTCAGACAGAGAAAGACAAATATCAGAATTTTTTGCATAAATAAAACCCTAGAAATAAGCCAATACAATTCTAGTACTTATGTACTTAGTTTACAGGAATTTTAAGAGTTAAGAAGAGATATTTATTGAGAAAGAGGCAGGTTAGTTTGGCCTTGGTGATGGGTTGTATGTATGTGTTTGAGCTTTTATATACAAATGTAAGCATGTTTTTATTTATCACCAATTAACCACCATTAATGTCATGATGTAATTAACTAAAAATGCTCTACACAAAACTTTTCTAGGATGCATTCTAGCATAAAATAAAGTGTAATAAAGAAACTTCTAAAATTTCTTTTGGATCAAGATAGAACTTAAATTTACAAAATCATTAAATATTATTTCCTCCACTAAAAACATGTTAATTAATATGTACTCTCCCTATTAAGACTGGTATGCACACGTATGTACAAAAATTGTTTGGAGTCTAGAGAAAGAAATAGAATGAAATTTACTAACAATTCTTTTTTTTTAATCGATTTTTTACAGAGAGGAAGGGAGAGGGATAGAGAGTTAGAAACATTGATGAGAGAGAGACATCAATCAGCCACCTCTTGCACGCCCCCTACTGGGGATGTGCCCGCAACCACGATACATGCCCTTGACTGGAATAGAACCTGGGACCTTTCAGTCTGCAGGCCGAAGCTCTATCCATTGAGCCAAACCAGTTTCGGCTACTAACAATTCTTTGGTTAAGGTTGGACTGTCTAAATCAAGTAGTAAGTATACCACTATTTATCTAGCAAGTTAGATACTAGTATTCAAGGATATGCAAAAATGGTTATCAAATATAAAAAAAAAAGTGTGTGGAAGCGGGGATTTTGTGGAGGTTTAGGCTAGTATGATGGTCTTCAAAATGGGAAAAAGAGTTATATTTGTGGTTAAAAACCTTTTGTTGCCCTGCTCTGGTGACTTGGTTGGAGCCTCCTCCAATACACCAAATGGTTTCCAGTTCGATTCCCAGTCAAGGCTTATTGCAGGTTCCATCTCTGGTTGGGGCACATGCAGGAGGCAACTAATAGATGTTTCTCTCTCTCTTCCTCCCTCTCTTTAAAATCAATAAACATATCCTTGGGTAAGGATAAAAATATTATTAAAAAAAGATCAGGGGAACTTTTCTTTGGGTGAGGTTGTGATTTTAATTGGTTATCAAACTAAAAGAACAGGCATAAGAAAGACTTTGCCTTGTATTTATAGCAGTTCTTTTTTTATAAAATTTTATATATTCAACTTGAAATCTTGAGTTCTATCCTCTCTCAGACAATTCCTTTTAAGGTCTCTTCAAACTAATTTTCAATCAAAAGAAGAGAAAATTGTCAAATGTAATTGATGCCCAGGTGAGAAAGAACATGTCTAAGGTGTGAAGGGAATAGGGCCAGCGTAGGTCCACCTTAGTGCCATTTGCAGGAGACTTCATGGCTCAGTGGAGGGTCTTAAGATGCCCCATGGGTTTTTCCCCCTGAGTTTTATATTTTCTCTCCTCCCCCAAGTTTTATCTTTTTTTTAACTTTTAAAACATTTGTTATTGACACTATTACAAATGTCCTCCATCTTCCACAATCCATGTTGTTTATGCATGCGTGTGGGACAATCTATCTAATTTTTACAGTGGTGGCCTCTGTGAACAACAGCAATGTATTTTTTCACTGTTTTGGAGGCTGGAAGTCCCAGATCAAGGTACCAGCATGGTGTGGTTTGCCCGAGATCTCGCTCTTTGGGTTCAGATGCCACCCGTCTTGCTGCCTCTTCACATGGTCATCCCTCTGTCAGATATAACAGTCTTGAGTGTTCTGTGTCTCTGCTCCTCAGGTTCATCCTTGGAGAGATAGATAGATAGATAGATGATAGATAGATAGATAGATAGATAGATAGATAGATAGATAGAGATAGGGAGAAAGAGAAGTGGGGGAGAAAAAGAGAGAGAACAGACCACCTGTTTACTCAGAGATAGGGTGATGAGAGACTAAGTAGAGATTGTCTATCTAGGTGCAACCCAGACATCCAGACTCCATCCCCTGCCCTTCCCCAGCCTGATCTGGACTCTTACCTGGCCACAGATCCTGCTGAGAGGCGGGGACAAAGCAGTTGGACTTTGTGCCTGGGACCTTAAACCTGACAACAGCCAGATTCTGGGGGCCCAAAGGCTCGAGGCAGAAGAGCTTGAAGCAGGGCCAGAAGGTGCAGTTGGGGCCACAGAGGCAGGTCGGTTCAAGGGCAGGATGCTG
The DNA here is from genome assembly GCA_004026805.1 of Lasiurus borealis. Taxonomy (NCBI): domain Eukaryota; kingdom Metazoa; phylum Chordata; class Mammalia; order Chiroptera; family Vespertilionidae; genus Lasiurus; species Lasiurus borealis. Next base: position 41,198 of record PVJN01009821.1, on the reverse strand, counting down.
CCCTCATCACAGCACTGCTCCAAGGGGTTGTAGGTCTGGTCCCCACACCCGGTGCTGGATGACACATCCACAGCCCAGTATCTGAACAAGCCAGAGCAGGATGGTCTCCAAGGACCAGTCTTAGACCTTGGAGGCCCTCCTCCCATCCAAAGTGCCACCTCCTCCCTCCTTCTTGCACCATTCTCACTTGTGTCTCCTTATGATTTTGAGAACAGGACTTCAAAAATGAAGACAGCAGCTGAGAAGCAGAAGGGGGATGGGAATAATGCTGAACAAGGTTATCATTCAAAATAGACAGTGAAATAAAGAGCTTCCTAGACAAAAAAAAAAAAAAAAAAAAAAAAAAAAAAAAAAAAAAAAAAAAAAAAAAAAAAAAAAAAAAAAAAAAAAAAAAAAAAAAAAAAAAAAAAAAAAAAAAAAAAAAAAAAAAAAAAAAAAAAAAAAAAAAAAAAAAAAAAAAAAAAAAAAAAAAAAAAAAAAAAAAAAAAAAAAAAAAAAA
>PVJN01009821.1:0-40599 GCA_004026805.1 Lasiurus borealis | reverse complement strand
TTACATCACTACCAACCCAGCATTACAAGAAATGCTAAAGATACTGCTGTAATGAGAAGAAAGAGAGAAAGAAACCCAGGTATTCAGAATTAAAATGGTAAAAAATAAGTACCTATTAATAATAAACTTTATTGGATTAAATGATTCAATAAAAAAATATAGGGTAGCTGAATGAGCATTCCTAACTATATGCTATTTACAAGAGACCCATCTCAGGACAAAAGGCTCACACAGGATAAAAGTGAAGGGAAGGAAAAAAATTTTTTTTCTATGCAAATGGAAAAGAAAAAAAAGCTGGAGTAGCAATACTCATATCTGACAAAATACATTTCAAAATGAAAGCCTTCATAAGAGACAACAAAGGCCACTATATAATAATAAAGGGAATCCATCAAACAAGTAGATATAACCCTGGTAAATATATACTAGTATGCACTCAGTACAGGAGCACCTAAATATATATTTAAAAAAATCTTTTAAAGGACTTTAAAGGAGAGACTGACAACAATACAGCATTATCCAGGGACTTTAGCACCCCACCGACTTCACTGGGTAGCTCTTTCAGGTAAAAGATTAACAAGGAAAACAGTGACTCTAAAGAACACATTGGATGAGATGACATTTATAGAACATTTCACCCTAAAGCAGCAGAATATACATTCTTTTCAAGTGCACACAGATCATTCACAAAGATAGACCAAATGTTAGGATGCAAAACAAGTCTGTACAAGTTTAAGAAGATCAAAATCCTATCAAGCATCTTTTCAGATCACAGTGGAATGAAATTGGAAATCAACTACAAACACATGGAGGCTAAATAGCATGATATTAAACAATAATGGATTAGCAACAAGTACAAGAAATAATTAAGAAATTTCTGGAAACAATGAAAATGAACACATAACACCCAAAAATCTGGGACACGGAAAAAACAGTCCTAAGAGGGAAGTTCATAGCACTTCAGGCCTACCTCAAAAGACAAGAAAAATTAACACTAAACCATTTAACCTTACAACTTGAAGAACTAGAAAGAGAACAATAATAATAAAAAACCCAGCATAAGTAGAAGGAAGAAAATAATAAAGACTAGACCAGAAATAAATGTCATAGAGACGAAAAAAAATTATAAAAAAAATAAATGAAACCAAGAGCTGATTCTTTGAAAGGATAAACACGATTGATGAACCATTAGCCAGACTCATCAAGAAACAAAGAGAGCCAAAACCAGTTTGGCTCAGTGGATAGAGCGTCGGCCTGTGGACTGAAAGGTCCCAGGTTTGATTCCAGTCAAAGGCATGTACCTTGGTTGTGGGCACATCCCCAGTAGGGGCATGCAGGAGGCAGCTGACCTATGTCTCTCTCTTATCGATGTTTCTAACTCTCTATCCCTCTCCTTTCCTCTCGGTAAAAAATAAAATATATTAAAAAAAAAAGAAACAAAAAGAGAGGACCCAAATAAAAAAAATCAGAAACAGAAATTGAGAAGTAACCATTGACACCACAGAAATACAAATGATTGTAGAAAATAGTATGAACAACTAAATGTCAACAAGCTGGACAATGTGATTGAAGTGAGCAATTTCTAGAAAAATACAATCTCCCAAAACAGAATCAGGAAGAATCAGAAAACTTGAATAGGCCAATAACAACCAATGGAATAAAAGCAGTAATAAAAAAAACTCGCAGCAAACAAAAGCCCAGGTCTGGACGGCTTCAGAGGGGAGTTTTAGTTTTTGCCCATTGAGTATATGTTCACTGTAGGTTTGTCATCTTTGGCCTTTATCATAGATGACACCTATACTCCTCTAAGTATTCCAAAAAATACAAGAGAAAGGAACACTTCAAACTCTTTTTATTAGGCCAGCATTTTGCTAACTCTAAAACCAGATAAAGATACTACAAAGAAAGAGAATTACAGGCCAATATTCTTTTTTAAAAAAATAATTTTATTGATTTTTTACAGAGAGGAAGGGAGAGAGATAGAGAGTCAGAAACATCGATGAGAGAGAGACATCGATCAGCCGCCTCCTGCACACCCCCAATGGGGAATGTGCCTGCAACCAAGATACATGCCCCTGACCGGAATCGAACCCAGGACCCCTCAGTCCAAAGGCCGACGCTCTATTCACTGAGCCAAACCGGCTTTGGCCAGGCCAATATTCTTGACGAACATAGTAGATACTAAAATCCTCAACAAAATATTAGCAAATCAGATCCAGTAATATATTAAAAAGATCATACACCATGACCAAGTAGGATTTATTTCAGAGATGCAAGGCTGGTACAATATTTGGAAATCAATAAATATGACACATCACATAAACAAATTCAAAGACAAAAATCACGGAATGGAAATAGAGGGAGTATATCTCTCAACATGATAAAGGCCATAGATGACAAACCTACAGTGAACATATACTCAATGGGCAAAAACTAAAACAATTTCCCCTAAGAACAGGAACAAGACCGGGATGTCTGCTTTCAGTGATGCCCAAATTCGTGCAACAGTGGGGTCCCTCAGCCTGGCCTGCAGGATTGGGCCAAAACCAGCTCTCTGACATCCCCTAAGGGGTCCTGGATTGCAAGAGGGTGCAGGCCAGGCCAAGGGACCCCACCAGAGCATGATCAGAGCTGGGGAGGGATACAGGAGGTTGACCAGTCGCAGAAGGACCACAGAAGGGTCCCAGGGCCTGTCTGACCCATCTTGCTCAGTCCTGATCAGCTGGACACCGTCAGCAAGCTAACCTAATGATTGGAGCATCTGCCCCCTAGTGGTCAGTGCATTTCAGAACAACTGGTCAACTGGTTGACTGTCAGCCCCCAGGTGGTCAGTGCACATCATAGTGAGTGATTGAGCAGCTTTACTATATCATTAGCATAGTACGCTTTGATTGGTTGAATGGCTGACCAGTCGATTGGACACTTAGCATATTAGGCTTTTATTATATAGGACAATGAATTATCAGAAAGAGAAATAAATAAACAATCCCATTTATCATTGCAACAACAAAATTAAGATACTTAGGAATAAATTTAACCAAAGAGGTAAAAGACTTGTACTTGGAAAACTACAGGACATTGAAAAAAGAGTTAGAAGAAGATATAAACAAGTGGAAGAATATTCTTTGTTCAAAGATTCGTAGAATTAACATCATTAAAATGTCCATACTACCCAAGGCAATCTACAGATTCAATGCACTTCCTATTAAAATACTAACAGTATATTTCACAGATCTAGAAGAAATATTTTAAAAATTAATATGGAACCAAAAAAGACCCCAAATAGCTGCAGCAATCTTGAGGAAGAAGAACAAAGTTGGAGATTTCAAGTTATACTATAAAGCCACCGTAATGAAAACAAAAGCTTGTTATTAACACAAGAACAGGCATATAGGTCAATGGAACAGAACAGAGACCCTAGAAAACTACCCAAGCCATTATGCTGAATTAATATTGACAAAGGAACATATAATGGAGTCAAAATAGTCTCTTCAATAAATGGTGTTGGGAAAATTGGACAGATACATAAAAAAAGAAAGAAAAAAATGAAATCACTAACTTACACCATAAAGAAGAATAAACTCAAAATGTATTCAAAACTTAAATGTGAGTTGGGAAACCATAAAAATCCTAGAAGAAACCATAAGCAGCAAACATCTCTCATAGTAATATGTTTATGAATATATCTCCTAGTGCAAAAGAAACTAAGAAGAAAATAAACAAATGGGACTACCTCAAAATAAAAAGCTTCTACATAGCAAAAGAAGGATTTTCATGGTATGGGAAAACATATTTGTCAATGATCCTATCTAATAAAAGAGTAATATGCAAATTGACCATACCCCCACCACACCCACCAGCCATGCCCATCAGCCACGCCCACCAACCAATCAGAGTGAGTATGCAAATTAACTCAACCAAGATGGCTATGGCCACAGAGAGAGCAGGAGGGAGGCTTGGGTTGCCCCTGATGATGGAGGAAGCCAAGCTTTCTGCACACCCTGGCTGGCCCAGGCCTCTGCTTAAGGCAACAAAGTTTCAATGGCTGTGCCAGCAGAAGGCTTGGCTCAGCTCCAGGCTACAAAGTTTCAATAGTAGAAGGTAAATAAATCCCAGATACCAGGCCTTTGCTTGGGTCACTGGGAGGCATGGTTGGCCTGCAGACCACCACAGGCCCCTCCCTCAGGCCATCCCATCCCCCAAGGGAATATCCACCCTGAGCCAGGACACCCTTCAGGGCAGACCAGTTGGCCCCCAACCATGCACCAGGCCTCTATCCTATCCAATAAAAGAGTAATATGCAGATTGACCATCACTCCAATATACAAGATGACTGTCCCCATGTGGTCAAAAGATCCTGACCCCATGTGGAAACAAGATGGCCAGCAGGGAAGGGCAGTTGGGAGGGACCAGACCTGCAAGGGAGGGCAGTTGGGGGTGATCAAGCCTACAGGGGAAGGCAGTTAGGGGTGACCAGGCTGGCAAAGGAGGGGAGTTGGGGGTGACTGGGCCTGCAGGGAAGGACAGTTGTGGGGGACTCAGGCCTGCAGGGGAGGGCAGTTAGGGGTGACCAGGCTTGCAGGCAAGGGCAGTTAGGGGTGACCAGGCCCACATAGTAGGGCAGTTAGGGGCAAATAGGCTGGCAGGAGAGCAATTAGGCATCAATCAGGCTGGCAGGGGAATGGTTAGGGGGTAATCAGGCTGGCAGGCAGAAGTGATTGGGGACAATCAGGAAGGAGCCAGCAGTCCTCAAGGGGTCCCAGATTTGAGGGAGCTCAGGCTGGGCTGAAGGACATCCCCCTCCCCATGCACAAATTTTGTGCACTGGGCCTCTAGTACACCTGATAAAGGGTTAATATCCAAAATATGTAAGGAAATTTTACAACTTAACAAAAGGAAGATAAATAATCCAATTAAAAAATGGACAAAGACCCTAGCTAGTTTTGCTCAATGGATAGAGCATCATTCTGTGGACTGAAGGGTTCTGGGTTCGATTCTGGTTAAGGGCACATGCCTAGGTTGTTCCAGGAGGGGTCGTGCAGGAGACAGACAATCAATGATTCTCTCTCATCATTGGTGTTTCTATCACTTTCTCCCTCTTCCTTCTTCTCTGAAATCAATAAAAATATGTTTTAAAAAATGGGCAAAGGACCTTAATAGACATTTCTCCAAAGAGGACATACATATGGACAATAGACATATGAAAAAATGCTCAATATCAGTAGTCATCAGAGAGATGCAAATTAAAACAACAATGAAGGATCACCTCACACCTGTCAGAATGGCTGCCATCAACAAATCAACAAATAATAAGTGCTGGAGAGGGTGTGGAGAAAAGGGAACCCTCGTGCACTGCTGGTGGGAATGCAGACTGGTGCAGCCACTGTGGGAAACTGTGGAGTTTCCTCAAAAAATTAAATATGGAACTGCCGTATGACTCAGTGATCCCACTTCTAGGAATATAGCCTAAGAAACCCGAAACACCAATCAGAAAGAATATATACAGCCGTATGTCAATAGCAGCACAATTTACAATGGCTAAGATCTGGAAATAGCCCAAATGCCCATCAGGAGATTTGTAGGTAAAAAAACTGAAGTACATTTGCACCATGGAACACTCTGCAGCAGTAAAAGGGAAGGACTTCCTATCCTTTGAGACAGCATGGAGGGACCTGGAGAGTATTATGCTAAGTGAAATAAGCCAGTCAGAAAGACAAGTATCACCTGATCTCACTCATATGTGGAATCTAATGAACAACATAAACGGATGAACAGAGTGGATCCGGAGACATGGAAGCATGGAACAGAGTGGGGAATCTCGGAGGAAGGCGGGAAGGAGGGTGGGTGGCATATCTGCAAACCCATGGAGATAGACAGTGGGGTGGTGAGAGCCTGCGGTGGGGAGTGGGGTTGGGCCGGAGAAGGTGGAGGGGGGAAGAAAGGGCGTTTGTGTAATACTTCCAACAATAAAGATGAAAAGCCATAATAATGCTGAGGAGCAGCCTTCTGGTCACTGCTATGGTGCCCAAAATGATGGCAATGATGAGCTTCTTTCACTGTTAACAGCTCAAAGTGAATTTTGAGGTGAATTCTGGGTGGCAGGGAGGGCTCTGGGAAGAGCTAAGATTCTGAAATTTGCAGGTTGAGGGAGAGATTTTAATGCAGTCAGACATGTCACAGGGGGCTTAAGGGATAGGAAACTGGGAATGGAATCAGAAAGAGAATTAAGTTTGAGGTTCAGAGGCACATTACAGGTGTGGCAACACATAAGCTAGATTTGGGGCTGGTGCCCTCTTACCAAAGACTCTGGGCACCATGGTTCCTGATGACCCTCCAGAGTAGTTGATGGCAGAGCAGCAGGAGGACTAGGTGTGGGACGGTATACTATGAGCTATATTAGTCTATGCACGTCTGTGATGCCTACACATTCCACATTACAACAGAAGGGCAGGGCTGCCAGCAAGAGAGGGGTGTGAACTCATAGATTCCTGGAAGATAAAACCACACCAACATATTTTAAAATATTTCTTATTGATTTCAGAGAGGCAGGGAGAAGGAGAAAAAGATAGAAACATCAATGATGAGAGAATCATTGGCTGCCTCCTGCACACCCACCTGGGCATGTGCCCTTGACTGGAATCAAACCCAGAACCCTTCAGTCTGAAGGCCGATGCTCTATCCACTGAGCCAAACTAGCTAGGGCATCACATCAATATTTTAATGAAATGTTTCGGAATCAGTTCCAATTTATTTCCCTCTTGCAAGAATCTCAAACCCAGTTAGCAAAGATTCATTGGCACATCACTCACCAAGTGCTGTCTCGTCCTAGACTTCCCACACATCTCATACACAATCCATCTTCAGACCCACACTGTCTACAGTGCCTCTGAGTTTTTTTAGGGGAAAGTATGAAGCTGCAGCATGATCTAGAAGAAGAGCAGGGGCTGCAGAAACCCTGGTAGAAAGAATAAAAAGAAGCACAGATAGAAGCAGGATAGACCCTCTGGGGTTCATTCTGAAAGGGCACCTTGTAGAGTGCCTGGTCCAAAGAGAGGCTCCATCTATGATTCTCACTGTTACTGTATTGTCACCATCACTGCTGTTGCCATGAGAAAGTAAGTGGGTTATTCCGTGGCCCCTCTGCGGGCTCCCCCGCCCCAGGTCACAGGGAGTAGGTTAGGAAGGGAAAAGAGAGACGAGGCAGAGGCTTTCAGACCTGGTGAAGCTCAGGGCCAGTGGAGGGGCTCCCTCTGCTTAGTAGGTGTATGTGCGGCACTTCCGTACGAGCGGTCCATGCATTCACGTACATTAGCTTTCCTCTCTGAACTTGGCAGGTGCCGGTGTGGGTTGGTATATACGTTGGCAGGTTTCCTTAATGTGTCCTCCTGCCCAGGCACCTGACATAGTCCCATCTGTGGAGGCTCGCCTCCCATTTACATAGCACAGCTGCTGGGGGCACAGACCAGAAGGACTACATTCTTGTTTCCTAAATTAATTAGTCTGGGGCTTCAGACATAATTCTCAACCTACAGGCAAGGAATTCCTGACTAAAATAGAAAGCCCCCGATAAACAGTACAACCGACTATGAAACAAAGTCATAAGGGTATCATCACTAGAGGACTTCACGTCTGTGTGATTCAATTGTCTGCAGAGAAATCCATGGAAGCTACTGTCCAGCCAGAATTGGGTGCGGCTAACCTTAACCTTGGTGGGACAGTCTAACCCTCCTGGGACAGGAGGCCTGGGAGGCTTAAGAAGAGCGGCCACAACGCTGTTCTCACTGCTTCTCTGTCCTCAGGGAAGCTGTCCTAGGAGCACTTCCCCTTGCTCTCTCCTCGTGATGTTGGGTCTGAGGCTTCTTCCTCTCTCCCATGGGGTTGAGCTCCAGGCTACACAACTGAGAGACTGAGCCAGTCACAATTCAACAGCCCTTTTTAGATTCAGACAGTTTATTACTATAGGAAGAAAGAAAGAAAGGCTAGCCCCAGTGCCAGCCATCACTGTTCCTTGCACATGGCGACAGTCCAGGGCTCAGTGACTGCAGCAAGGAGCACAGGACCCTGTTGCTGAGGAGAGTGCCAGCTTTGGAGCCTGCAGCTCAGCCCCACTGGCGGGAGGAAGGACAGAGAAGCAGTGAGAGCAGCGTTGTGGCGGCTCTTCACCAGCTGCCCGGGCTCTCCTGTCCCAGGAGGGTTAGACTGTCCCAGGAAGGTTAAGGTTAGCCGCACCCAGCCCTGGCTTCCGTGCCCCCTGGGAGCACATGAAAGTACCAGGGGACTGAAGGCATCTCCCTAATCCTACAAATAAATAAATAAATGAACAAATAAATAAATACATGCTCCCGAAAGAAATTATTGCAAACAGAAAAGTTGTAAGATACAAAGTCAACACACACACACACACCCACACACACAAAATCACATTTCTGTACACTAGCATTAACAATGAGAAATTTCAATGTATTAATTACTGTTATTATGTTTGTTCATCTTCACCTGAGGATATATTTTCCACTGATTTTTAGAGAGAGTGGAAAGGAGGAGAAGAGACAGAGAGACACACACTGATTGATTACCTCCAGCATGCAGCCTGACCCAGGCTGGGGATCGAGCCTGCAACCGAGGTACTTGCCCTTCTCTGGAATCAAACCAATGACCTTTCAGTCTGTGGGCTGATGCTCTAGCCATCAAGCAAAACTGGATAGAGTGGGAAATTTAAATTAAAAAACTAGTACCATTTACCCTTTCATTGAAACAGGTATGAGACTAATAAAACTAATAAAACACCATGTATATGAGGAAACTATGAGTAATGAATGAAAGAAATCAAAGATGAACTAAGTAAATGGGGAAATGTTTGCACTGTGATTTGGAAAGTGTAGTATAAATATAGTTAAGTTGTCAGTTTGTTACCGGACAGGGTTCTGGGCCCAGGGTGGGTCTGCCTAGCGCCCATCGGTAGGGTATGAGTTCTTGACTTCATGTAGGAGAGATTTCACAATAGGAGTCCAGGTGGTATGTTTATTCAAACTGGAGACAGTGAAACAAAGGGAGAGCTTAAGGTTGAAGAAGCAACAAGAGAGAAAAGGTCAGAGAAAAAGGGGCCTTGGGACAGGGTCAGCTGATGAGCCCAGGTTGAGCTGCTTCTTCCCACGCTTCCCTGGCTGCAAGTCTTGGGGGGTCATTCGGAGTTCAGAAGATGCATGCCTGTGGGGGAAGAAGCCCAAGAAGGGAAAGGTGCCGGTGTGCCCCCAGAAGGAAGAGTGAGCCCTTGATTCTTTTTTTAAATATATATTTTATTGATTTTTTTACAGAGAGGAAGGGAGAGAGAAACACCAATCAGCTGTCTCCTGCACACTCCCTACTCGGTATGTACCCACAACCAAGGTACATGCCCTTGACTAGAATTGAACCAGAGACCCTTGTCAAGGCAATGCAGGCTTGTGCCTTGACTGGTTCATGGTTTGACACTCAACCACTGAGTCACACTGGCTAGGCCTGTCTTCAAGCATTTTATCTTCCTTTGGTCAGCTAGAATCCTAGGAAAAGGTCTTTGGGGAGAGTCTTAACAGAATATTCGTTAGCTTTTCAGATGTGTCCTTCAATATATTGATTAATCAAAATATGTGTATAGAGGACAGAAAATTGAAATTAGTTTTATTATTTTAAAAATATATGTTTTTATTGATTGTATAAAGAGAGGAAGGGAGAGGTAGAGACAGAAACAGAGGGTGCCGCCGAGACCGGTTTGGCTCAGTGGATAGACCATGATGTCTCTCTCCCGATGTTTCCGACTTTCTATCCCTCTCCCTTCCTTTCTGTGGAAAAATCAATAAAAATATATTTAAAAAAAGAAAAAGAAACAGGGTGCCGCCTCAGGTCCCCCGTCAAGCCCCGCTGGGCGGAGGGCATGGCCTGAGTTCCCCGACTCCAGCACTGGGGGTGCACCTTGAGGTCCCCCATCAAGCCCCACTGGGTGGGTAGCATGGCCTGAGGTCCCAGGCAGGGGGGCACAGCCTGAGGTCCCCTGGCCTGGTGCTGGGGCGGGGTTGCTGCCTGAGGTCCCCCAGCCTGTGCCTGGGTGTGTGTGGGGGTGTGGCCTGAAGTCCCCTGTCAAACCTCACCTCAGCCTGAGGTGTCCTGGCCTGGTGCTGGGGGAGGGGGAACAGCCTGAGATCTCTAGCCCAGCACCAGGACAGGAAGTGCACCTTGAGGTCCCCTGTCAAGTCCTGCTGGGTGGGGGGCATGGCCTGAGGTCCCCCAGCCTGACACCAGGCCAGGGGGCACAGCCTGAGGTCCCCTGTCAAGCTCTGCTGGGAAGGAGGTGGGCCTGAGGTCCCTGTCAAGCCTTGGGTCCCTGCTGATTGCTCCTTAAGGTTCCTTAAGGGTGCAGCCATCTTTGTGACAGAGTGATGGCCAATTAGCATATTCCCTCTTTATTAGACAGGATACTAGAAGCCCGTTTCATGAAGATTTGTGCAATAGGCCTTCCTTCCCCTGGCTGTCAGCACTGGTTTTCCTCTGGCACCTGGGTCCCAGGCCTTTGCTCTGGCCGCAGCAGAGAAGCCAACCCTCTTCAGTCTTCAGTCTTCAGTCTTTGTTCAGGCCGGAGCCTTCAGTCTTCACTCTGTGCCTGTGTATGCAAATTAATCCACCATCTTTGTTGGGTTAATTTGCATACTCACACCTAATTAGCTGGTGGGCATCCCAGAGGTATGATCAATTTGCATCTTTCTCTTTTATTAGTGTAGATAACTCAAAATGGATCTAAATGTAAAAGCTAAAATTATGAGTCTTCTAGAAGAAAACAATGGAGGAAATATTAGTGGTCAGGAGACATGACATCAGAAACATAATTCATAATGGAAAACATCAATTAATTGCAATTGTTCAAAATGTAAAACATTTTTGGGAAAATATTTGCATATCACACAACTGACATAAAACTTTTATCCTGAGTGCAAGTATCTGAAAAATAGATATTCAAGATATACAAGAACATGAAAAGATCTCAAAAGTAAATAGCAAGGAAACAAAGGATGAGAACAGATGGGAAAAGGATGAAGAGCACTTTACAAAGAGGGTGTGCAGACGGCAGACAAGCACATGAAAAGATGCTTAAAGTCATTAGCCATTAGGGAACTGCAAACTAAGCACCGGGAAATAACACCTCACATCTATTAGAATGGTTAAATGAACAAAATATTGACAATAATATATGCTGAAAAGGATGCTGAGAAACTGGATCTCTTAGACAATTCTGGTGGAAATGCATTAGATTCATTTATCACAGGACTTGGCATCACACTTTTGGCCATTTATCCCAGAGAAACAAAACTTTATGGTCCCACATAAAAATTACATGGATGTTTATTACTGTTTTATTTGTAAAAGCCCCAAACTGGAAACAACACTAATTACCATCAACAGGTGAGTTGATAGACAGGTTGTAAGAAACATCTTTACGATGGAATACCACTCAGCAACACAAGCAAGGAACTATTGATGATACACCTAACAAGTTGGACAGATCGCAAAGGCATTATGCCAGGAAAGAAGCCCATCTCAGAGATTTCATTTGGAGTAATTCCATTTACATAACATCTGGGCGAAACTGTAAGGATCAAGAACAGAAAGTGGTTGCCAGGGGCTAGGCTGGGTGGATCAGCCTCTCCTCTCTGATCAGGCCTGTTGATAGGCCTGGAGATGAGGGATTTTTTGGGGGGTGGAGGGTCGGCTGTGGGGAAGGAGCTGTTCTGAGATGAGACAATTCCTGCAGTGCTGACAAGTCAGAAGGGCTGGACATGGGGACTGCTGTTATTGCTGGGAGTGCTCACTCCCTAGCTTCTGCCTGAATACCTCCCATACCAGTTCATTTATGAGGTTAGATTAAAACTCCCTCTGCTTTTACAAGGTATTCTTCACTATGTAATTTATACCATGAATGTATGTGCTAGGCAGATTTTAGAAGATCAAGCCAACGGATACATGAATGGAAACTGTTGACATGTGCAGCGTGTGAGTGTTTGAAGCAGGAGTCGGGGCTGCAGGGCAGTGAGTCCTCCATTGCTGGTCTGACTGGATTGTGCCTGGTGCTCGTACACGGTGAGCATTCCCTCCCATCGTCCTGCACCTCCCTGAGGGGTGAGCCCTTTGTGGGCCCTCCCTGTGCTCTGATTTCTCCCAGTCAACTTAGAGGACATCTTTAGTGACTGTGATGCATTTCATTTGCATGTAGTTTACATGACTGCACATGTTACTTCTTTGTGAAAGGAAAAGGCCTTGTGGTTCCGCTCTCACAGTGTTTTCTTACTTAAGGTGCCTGCAGTCAATATGGAGTTACATGTTTACCTCTAAGTAAGTGGCTCTTCCCCATGCTTACATCAGGTGCAATCCTTGATGGGCTCTTAGACTTTTAACGAGTATTTTTGGTGATATTTTGGGGGCAATTACTTGAGATTGTTAAATCAGCTAGATATGAATCATTATTTTTTCCAATTAATAGGGTCTGCAAAGTTAGGAAATCTGAATACTGAATTGTGTCTGATGCTTGTTTGTACTTGGTGAGCATTACCTGGCTGGTGTGGTTCAGTGGTTGAGTGTCGACCTATGAACCAGGAGGTCTCAGGTTCAATTCCCAGTCAGGTCATTTGCCCAGGTTTCGGGTTCAATCCCCAGTGTGGAGCATGCAGGAGAAGCTGATCAATGATTCTCTGTCATCAGTGATGTTTCTATCTCTCTCCCTCTCCTTTCCTCTCTGAAATCAATAAAAAAATATGTAAAGAGCCAGGGTCATAACATCCAAAATGACCAAAGGCTCCACCGTGGGGAAGTCAGTGCTGGGTTGCCATGGTTACCCAGGACTAACTGCTAGGGCTGTGGGTGCCCTGACCCAGCATGGACTGCTCAGGGGGCTGTGGATCAAGCCCAAAGAGAGGCCTAGAGAGAAAAGCAGGGTCTGATCCACAGCCTCTGTGGCAGCTGTTGGTCAGCACTTGCCTCTCTCTTTTGCTCTGGGCCTGGTTAGTAGCCACGCCTCTTTCTCTTCAGCCTCCACTAGGGCTGCTCATCAGCCGTACCTCTCTGATCAGGCCTGTTGATAGGCCTGGAGATGATGACTGGCATAGAAACTGACCAATCAGAACCAAATCTGGGTGAAGTGCCAGGAACCAATGGCTGCCTAGGAGATGGAGCTTTTGACCGCTAACTGGCATGGAAACTGATCAATTAGAACCAAATCTGGGTGAAGTTCAAGGAGCCACTTGCTGCCTAGGAATCGAAGTTTTTTTAAAAATATATTTATTGATTTTTTACAGAGAGGAAGGGAGAGGGATAGAGAGCCAGAAACATCAATGAGAGAAACATCAATCAGCTGCCTCCTGCACGGCCCCCTCCTGGGGATGTGCCTGAAACCAAGGTACATGCCCTTGACCGGAATCAAACCTGGGACCCTTCAGTCCACAGGCGGACGCTCTATCCACTGAGCCAAACCAGTTTCTGCAAAATCAGAGCTTTTGATGTTGACTGGTATAGAAACCGAATCTACTGTTTTCTCCTCCACATTCTTTTCAAGGATGTTTGTACAGTGTAGTTTAAGGAGGGGTTTTAAGGGCAATAGCTGTTTGGTGTAAAGTGTAAGAAAGTGGTTCAATTTTTTAATAACTAGTTTGGCAAGATAGTACATATGGCTGGCTATTAGTCCAGATATAGGGATTATATATTTTTGTCTGCCAAGAGCATCTCCACCTGATGAAAAAGGATCCCTCTCATTTAAGCAATCCTATCCTATATAATCTACCTATACTACTAAAAGGGTAATATGCTAATCAGACCATATTGACCAGCCATCTTCCAGACGTCTGACTTCCTTTTGGACAGAGCCATGGTGGTGGGGGCTGAAGCAGAGGCTGTTAGGGGCAATCAGGCTGTCAGAGGAGGGCCATTGGAGATGAGATCAGGCCACCAGGGAAGGGCAGTTGAGGACGATCAGGCAGGCAGGCAGAGGCAGTTAGGGGCCATCAGGCAGGCAGGCAGATGAGTGGTTAGAAGCCAGCAGTCCCAGATTGTGAGAAGGATGTCCAACCTCCATTTTAGGCCCAATCCCTGTGGTATCCATCCTAAACCGGTGGTCAGACATCCCCCAAGAAGTCCCCAATTAGAGAGGGTGTAGGCTGGGCTGAGGTAATCCCTTCCCCCCATGCATGAATTTTGTGCACCAGGCCGCTAGTATATAAAATAGGATCCAAGTTCCTGTGGTTGGAAACATTTTTATGCAACATGTTTCCAGAAATGGACTCATTTGGATCATAAGACACATGCCCACAGCCCCTAGTTTCCGTGCGATCGGTGAATGTATTTTTACTGGATACTTACAGGTTCAACATCAGGAGGGCTGTTATTTCACTGAGCTTGACGAGGACACTGAGCTTTGGGTAGTTAAGTCAATGGACAAAATTGCACTTGTAAGTGGTGGAGTCAGTCCCCTGATGTCATGGGAGGGAATTATGAGCAAATTATTAAAACTATGAAGGAGTCACAGCTAGAAATTGGTAACAGCATTGGATTCTGGATGCAAGTGGGATGAAGGTGGAAGAGGAAAGGGAGATTTATTTTTCCTTAAAACACACACACACACACACACACACACACACACACACAACATGTGCTGGAAGTTTTGCCTTATATATGTATGTCTCTGAAATTTTAGAAAGAATCCAGGTTGGGGTCAGTAACCAGGAGAGTCACTGCCTGGCATGATCAGAGGATGATGGAGGTGAGCAGGAGTGCTGTGGGCAGATAGAGCAGATCCAGGTTCTCTATCATGGGGGCGAGAGTGGTGGGGAGGGGGTGGAAGCAGGATGGGCAGGTGGGAGGAGGAGCTGCCTGAGCTGAATCCTGATGAAGTAACTTTTTCAGGTGAAGGGCACAGGGCTGTAAGCAGACACACCAGGGGCCAGGCTGGGAAGCCTGTTGGGGAATTGCAGGAGAGGCTGGTAGACACAGAGTGGAGGCCAGCGCTGCTGCCCACAGAGCTGCACAGGGGAGAGCAGGGCCGGTCATGGGCCTTGCTGGGCACGCTAGGGAGTTGGGGTTTCATTCCAGAGGCAGTTGGAGCTCCCAAGGATTTCCAGCCTGAATTCCAAAGCAAGTCACGTTACTGAGACACTGAAGTGTCCACCCTCACACTCGGGACTGTTGTCACTGCAGCAAGGCAATGATTCCCTGGGTCACACGTCCGCTCTCTCTTACTATCTCAATCGTTCACGTGTTTCTGTTACTATATTGTTTGTTAGAGCTGGTGACAGAGTCCATGTGTTTCTTGCATTTCTGCGCATCTCGCGGTGAAGCACTGACTGTTTTCTCCTCCACGTTCTTTTCAAGGAAGTTTGTATAGTGAACAGCCATGGCAGGGGAGCGTGTGTCCCTCCAGACTCTGGAGTCCAGAGCACAGGGTAGACTTGTTTAGCGTCCTGTGTAACACTGACAAGGCTTCCTCCAGGACAAGGCCAGGCAGGCTTGCTGCCCAATGTGACACATTCACATTTCCTCACTTTTTTGGGGTTCATCTCCTGTAATGCAACCTGCTGCCTGTGCTGGCATGCCCTGACCTCTTCCCTCGCCCTGTGGGAACTGGGGCTCTGGGAACAGGAGCACATGGGAATACTCTGGCTACTCTCTGTTGCTGCAAGTAGGAACTGTCCTTTGTCTCCAACCCAGAATTCTTGTGTCTCCTGGGAGAAGCCAATGAAACTATAGCAGGGTACAGCGGAGTTAATAGCTCAGTCCTGTCCCAGTTCCTGATAGAGTGTTTATTTATTTATTTATTTATTTTTAGGTTTATTTTTTATTTTTATTTTTTCCATTTTTTAAATTAAGGTATTGCGTGTGTACATATCTTCCCATTGCTCCCCCTCCCTAGTGTTCTGTGTTCATTGGCTATGCTTATATGCATGCATATAAGTTCTTCGGTTGAACTCTTATCTGCCCCATCTCTCCCTAACCTTCCCGCTGTAATTTGACAGTCTGTTTGATGCTTTACTGCCTCTGTATCTATCTTTTGGTTCATCAGTTTATAATGTTCTTTATTATCCATAAATGAGTGAGATCATGTGGTGTTTCTCCTTCATTGACTGACTTATTTCACTTAGCATGATGCTCTCCAGTTCCATCCAGGTTGCTGCAAATGGTAAGAATTCCTTCTTTTTTTGGCAGCATAGTATTCCATAGTGTAGATGTACCATAGTTTTCTGATCTAGTCACTGACAGATCATTTAAATATGTCTTTAATTTGCCTTAGCTGGTTTGGTTCAGTGGATAGAGTGGCAGCTTTCGGAGTGAAGGTTCGATTCCGGTCAAGGGTACATATCTCAGTTGCAGGCTCCTCCCTGGCCTGGACCCTCATCAGGAGGCAACCAATTGATGTGTTTCCCTCACATAGATATTTCTCTCTGTCTTTTCCTCTCTCTTCCACTCTCTCTCTGAAAAATCAATGGAAAAATATCCTCAGGTGATAATTAAATAAATAAGTAAAATAAATATTTCTTTACTTCTTACCTTTATTTATTCTTGCTTTCCAAAAGGACTTCTGCAGGTACTGTACTGCTATTTCTTGCCAAAGGTGAAAGAAAGACAAACTTACATACAAGTGATTTTGTTTTATTTACAAAATTTAAACTGAGTACTTTTTATTGAGATATCATTTACCATAATGTTTACCTCTTTAAAGTATGTGATTTAATGATATATTTTCTGACTACATTAAGTAACTCCAAAGGACATAATGAGACCCCCACCCCACCCCGGAACCTGGCCTGGGTGGAGACAATTCCCACCACACAGAGGGTGTCATTACAGGAGAAGAACCACCACGTTAGGAGACCTGAACCTTTCTTCATTGGGTCAACTTTATTGACTCAGTCACGGAGAGACTTTGTATTCTCACCTGAAGGCATCTAGCCTAGATTGTCCACTAGATCCTCCTGCAGTGATGGGCATGCACTTTATCTGCAC
Source organism: Lasiurus borealis (assembly GCA_004026805.1). Taxonomy (NCBI): domain Eukaryota; kingdom Metazoa; phylum Chordata; class Mammalia; order Chiroptera; family Vespertilionidae; genus Lasiurus; species Lasiurus borealis. Next base: position 23,589 of record PVJN01009821.1, on the reverse strand, counting down.
TGTCCAATGCGGTAGACACATGACACCAGACACACGAGGCTATTGTGGACAAAAAAGTGGTGCTGTAGTAACTCACAAATTCCTAACTGGGCAGGTCATGTTGGGTAGTCCCATCCCAGGCCTGTGACTCTTTAGCGCTGTCCATTGTTCTTGTGCATCTGGTTAACACACCTTCAGATGCCAGAAGTAGCACTACTTGAAGGCACAATCGACCTTAAGAAAGCACATGATCTTCTTAATTATCCTTTCATCCCATTCCCCTTTGCTTTCTGCCATGTCCATGTGATCTTCCGTACAGCCCCTCCTTAATTTCAGCTGCATACAAGAAGCTGCAAAACTGTTATTCTCCAGAGCCTTTGAGGTCTTGTTCCCCAGCATATTTCATCAGTTTGGCCCAAATAAACTGTATATAAAATTCTCTACATGTTCGGATGTTTCTTATGTGGACACTATTAAACACTTAAAATGTGGTTTGTAAAACTGAGACACTGAATTTACTTTGTTTAATTTTAATTCACTTAAAAGCAGCAGGTGTGCCGGGGCTGCCATATTGGACACCATGTTCCCGAGAGAAACTGCTGCCTCAGGATGCTGACCGGCCTCGGGTCCCCCAAGGTCGCCTTGCCTGGAAAACACTTGAGCATGGCCTGGACTCAGCAGGTCCTGAGAGAGCCCTGGGTTTCAGGAACTCACTCTTGATTCCAAAGGCTCTGGCTCTTCCCCAGTCTATTGCTTCCAAGCTTCAGCTGAACCTGTCCCAGGGGATACAAGCATTGGTCTCAGTCACAGGGAGCTCTCCGATGGAACTGAGCCTTGGACAAGCTGAAGCAAGCCTTCTTTCGGGACGTACCTGGGATGGACATGGCCCCTGAGTGAAAACTGTGCCTGTGAAGGGGTGGGGGTGGGGTATGAGAGCCTGTGAGAAGTTTTCAGAGCACAACAGCGTGATTAAACCAATTAATCCTGATGGGCATTCGGACACCAGCAGTCACTTAAGGTCCCAATCTGCTGACCTGGAATTTCATATTTATCTTGAGTGAGTGACCACTCCCAGTCTCAGGACCTGAAATGATAAATACACGAAGAGTTTGATTCCTCCCTCCACTGCACAAACTCTGTTTGCAATATTGGGGTTAGCAACACCAGTGGGAATCTTTGGTGCTCAACATTCTCTGTGAAACTCACAGGCAAATCTGAGTGAAGATGCAGATGGTAGATACATCGTGGGAGAGCCCCGAGGGGAGGCAGGGTGAGGGGAAAAGTGAGATCTTACTGTGTTTTCCAATGTGAACACAGTCTTTACTGCCCCACATTCTCACCTGCAGCATGACCTTGCCACTCCCCCATCAGACATGGAATCTGACTCCCCTTCCTTTGCTTCTGGGTCAGTCAGATGGCTCACTTTCCCTGCAAATACGGTACAAGTGGTGTGTAACTTCCTAGGCTGGGCCAGATAAGGTCACGCAGTGGCCATCTTTCTCCCTTGGAACAGCCTTCTGGATGCTGCCCCTTGAGACGCTCCCACTCAGACCCCCACACCACTTGATAAGTGCCCAGGGCACAGGAAGAGGCCAGGTCTCAGTGTTTTGGTTGAGTCCCAGCTGCTAGAAGCATTGGAGTCGCCTTAGCACAGGTGCCAGACACCTGCACAGTGAGCCTCCCAGCACAGGTGCCAGACACCTGCACAGTGAGCCTCCCAGCACAGGTGCCAGACACCTGCACAGTGAGCCTCCCGATGATTCCAGCCCAGCCTTGGGGTCACCCAGCCTTCACGTCTTCCCAGTTGAGGCCCAGGGATGTTGGAGCAGGGACACTCCTTGTCCTCTGACCCACAGGTTCCACGAAAACCCTGAAGCGGTGGTTTTTGTCACTACATTTCTTGTGAAGCAACATGTTACTAGAACAGGCATTGGCATATGGCCATGAGGAGCTGCAAAAACAGAGACATAAACCACATGGTGTTGGCTTGGGGCTGGGGGCTGGGAAGACACTGGAAGATCCTGGAGAAAGTTCATGGAAGCTGGAAGGGCCTCAAGTTGACTCTAGGTGCAAGCTGGGAGGATAGGAGGAAATTGTTATGGCCTCTGAGAGAAAGTAACTCATACAGTGGCAGAAAGTGAGGCAGCACTGATACCTGAGGTGATACTTAAAACAGTAAATATACTGAATAAGCTGCTAGATCTAAGAATATTTCTAGCCCTAGCCAGTTTGGCTGAGTGGATAGAGCATTGCCCCTCAGAGAAAAATCAAGAGTTTCATTCCAGTCAGGGGCACCTACTGTTGTTTGCAGGCTCGATCCCTGGAGCCAATCGGGTCATGTGTGGGAGGCAAGCAGTCGATGTGTCTTTCACATCAATGTTTCTCTCTCTCTTTCTGTATCTCCCCCTCCTTTCTACTCTCTCTAAAACTCAATGGAAAAAAATATCCTTGGGTGATTATTAAAAACAACAACAAAAAGAATATTTCTAGACAGAATATTGAATGTACTCAGTGGTTTCTTTTAGCCACATATGATCAGAATCTATATATGTAAAACCTTAAGCGACTGTTCATCTGTTTCACCGACAGGTCACTATGATGCTTACTGACCACCAGGAGATAGATTGCTCAACGCAGGATGCCCTCTGGTGGTCAGTGCACTCCCACCGCAGGAGTGCCGCTCAGCTGATTAACCAGAGGCCTCTTTTGCGGACAATCTCCCTGTGCACCCCTCCCCTATCCAGATGGGACCTGGATCTGGGCCAGATCCAGACTGACTGGGTGAGAGCCGGTGGCTGCTTCTTGGTCATGGGCGTGCTGGTATCGCCCTAGGATGGGTGTGCATAGACCACAGTGAAGCGGCAGTGAGCCTATGGAGCAGTGGCGGCTGGCAGTGGGGTCAGGATGAGTGGGAGCGGGCTAAACGGAGCGGGAGCAGTGTGGGCCTGGCCACCTGCTGCTTTGAGAACTACTATATACCTCAGGGATATTGGATTGCTGATTTTGGCCTGATTTCCCACCAGCCACTCCGAGGGATGTTACCAGTGCACGAATCTGTGTAAAAAAAAAAAAGAGAAAATGTCCAGTTTTCCAGAATTTTAGGCGATATGTATAGAATTACCAGAATTTGTTGAGTCCACACACAAAAACTATTTCTTGGTTCCTGCCTCTCCAAATGGCAAGGTTCTCAAATTAAACAATGGATTCTTGGCTAAGGTCAAATCCAGGGTGAGGCTGTTAGGTCCTCTTTAAGACCTCAGAAATATCCAGAGCGATGCCACACAGAGCCTTTTGGCATAACAGTATGTCCTCTAGATCTCAAGCTTAGTCTCTCAGATCCCACCAAGTAAACTAAAGGTAATTGTATCACAAGGGGCTCCAGGTACAAATGCACATATCAAAGAAATATGTAGTGTGGGCTTTGTTTAATGGGTGAGCCCCACCCAACAAATTTATAGAATAGTCATAGTTTTACGAGGAATGTACTAACAGAGGACTAAAAGTGACAGAGATGAAAAGATACCTATAGACCACCAACATGCTATGGGTGCTCTCCAGAGAAACTACCAATGGAATATCTCTCCCTTAAAGGGCCAGTGCACAAACTTGCTCAAACTCAATCCCCCTGACCTCTAGCAGGTGGCTTTGGGGGACCCAGACACATATGTGGAAGAATTGGATTGTCTAGCATTGGGGCAGGAACTTGGGGGTGGCTTTCTCCCAGATGAGGGTTCTCACAGGGGTCATTGTTCCTGTGACAGAACCACCTTTAGCGCGGGGCTAAATGGCTGCCATATATGAGTCTCTACTAGCCTGGCTCCCATTGTTTGCTCCACCTGGGGCTACCCTGAGACCCAGTCCCACTCAATTTGCAGCCCTATACAAGTTATTTGACCTGTCCTGGCTCAGGCTTCAGACTTTGCTAAAATCTCTCAAAAAAGCTTCAGCTGGTGACAGTGTGCCCCAAACCTACAAATAAAAGACCTAAGACCTGGCATTAGCACCAGCCCACTTTGCTTCACAGCTGGGCCTCGCCGGGCATCTCTAAGCCCAAAACAAGTAGCAGCCATCTGCAGATGTCTCTGCAGCTCCTGCCAGGTGGCCCCAGGCAACAGCTGACTTTGCACCTCCCTGGAGGCCCTATTGCTTCGGACCACACCAGATTACAACTCTACACATCCACAAGTAACACACTCAAGAGGCAGACTCAGTGAGCACCAAAGCCCCCCTGAAACGAGTTCTGCTCTGTAGCGTATTTCCTATTTAGCAGCTCTCCCACTATAGTTGCAGCCAGTTCTCACAGCCAATTGGCCTGAAGGTCAGTTCTCCCAGTGACACCATCAGCAATCAATGCTCAACTACAACAAGACTGTGCACACAATTCACACAGAGGCCCACCTAGAGTGCTCAGCTCAAGTGGCTGGGGAGTCTGAGCCACTAGACCCTATAGGCCACCTATTACACAATGCCACTCTACAATTCCAGGACACATAGTAGCTCTACCTAATACATAGAAACAAACAGGGAAGCAGCCAAAATGCAGATACAAAGAAACATGTCACAAATGAAAGAAATGGAAGCAAGTAAACTACTTGATACAGAGTTGAAAACAAAACCGTGGATATAAGGTCAGTCAATGATCTTCATGAGAGCTTCAAGGGACTTAGTGAGACTTTCAAAGATCTTAGTGTGAATGTCAAAGATATGAAAAAAGGCTGATCAGAAATTAAGCTTACACTAACTGAAATAAAGGATAATTTATAGGAATTCAATAATATAGTAGAGGATTCTGAGAATCAAATCAATGATTTGAAATATGAGGAAGCAAAAAACACCCAATCAGAAGAGCCAAAAAGAAAAAAGAATCCAAAATATGAAGTTAGTATAAGGAGCCTCTGGGACTGCTTCAAGCATTCCAACATTTGCATTTTGGGGGTGCTAGAAGGAGATGAGAGAGAGTAAGATATTGAAATCTATTGGAAGAAATAATGACAGAAAAGTTTCCCTACCTGATGAAAGAAATAAACCTACAAGTCTAGGAAGCACAGAGAGTCCCAAACAAGAGGAACCCAAAGAGGCTCACACCACGATACCTCATAATTAAAATGACAAGGGTTACAGACAAAGAGAGAATCTTAAAAGCAGCAAGAGAAAAGCAGTTACTCATCTACATGGGAGCACCCATATGACTGTCAGCTTTCTCAACAGAAACTTGCAGAGCAGAAGGGAGTGGCAAGAAATATCCAAGTGATGAATATAACACAGACCTACAATTAATAGTACTCTACCCAGAAAAGCTATCATTTAGAATTGAAGGGCAGATAAAGAGCTTCATAGACAAGAAAAAGCTACAGGAGTTCATCACCACCAAACCAGTATTACATGAAATGTTGAAGGGTATTCTTTAAGAAAAGGAAAAAAAGAAGGAAAAAAGATAAAAATACAAACAATAAAATGGCAATAAATACATATCTATCAACAATTGAATGTAAAAATTAAAATAAATCAACAAAAAAATCTAATGAAGTAAATAATTGGTGAATAAAATAGAATCAGAGGCATGGGAGCACAGAACAGACTGACAAATCTCAGGGAGAAGAGGAGAGAGTGGGGATGGAAAGAGATTAACCAAGAGTCTTGTGTGCATATATGCATTACCTATGGACATGGCAGTGGAGTGGTGAAGGGCTGAGGCAGGTGGAGAAACAGGTGGAAGGGGTAATGGAGGGGGGGAAGAGGGACATCTGTAATTATCTCTACAATAAAAATTGAAAAAAAAAGAAGAGTATGTGCTTACTTAAGGGCAATTGTGCCTTCCAAGTAATATTACTTCTGGCACCTTAAAGGCACAAGAACAATAGACAGGGCTAAAGAAGTCACAGGCCTGGGGTGGGACTACCCAACATGACCTGCCCAGTTAGGAATTTGTGATTCATTACAGCATCACTTTTTTGTCCACAATAGCCACATGTGTCTGGTGGCTACCACATTACTCAGTGCAGATAAAGCACACGTCCATCATTGCGGGAAGTTCTGAAGACAGTCTAGTCTAGATGCCTTTAAAGGAGACTTCCAACAGTTTCTCAGTGACTGAGTCAATAAAATTAAAATGAAGGAATTGAGCTTTCCCAACTTTGTGATTCTTTTCCTGTTATGAAAAGAGGGGTCACCTGGCCCTCCTCCCATCACCAGGTGGGAATTGTCTCCACCAAGATCATGTTCCTGGGGAGTCTCATTGTCTCCTTTAGAAATTTTAAATACAGACAGCAAAAATATCATCGAATCATATACTTTAAAGTTGTATACATGCCCTGGCCAAAGAGTCATGGATTCAATTCCTGCTCAAGTTCAATGCAGGTTTAATCCCTGGACCAGGTCACTCACAATGCAAATGAAGTCTCTCTCTCTCTCTTTTCTCTCTTCCCTTCCCCCTCCCTTCCTCTCTCTAAAATAAAATAAAATAAAGTGGTAAAATTATGGTGCATAAATGATCTCTTAATAAAAAGTACCCAATATAATTTTATAAATAAAGCAAAATCACTTATATGTAACTTTGTCTTTCGCCTGTGACAAGAAATAGCCATATGGTGCCTACAGGAGTTCTTTTGGAAACAACGAATAAATAAAGGCAATAAATAAAGCAATGAGTAAAGAGAAACTTAAATGAGCCATCAGGAACTGGGACAGGACTGAGCTATTAACTCCGCTGTACCCTACTATAGTCTCATTGGCTTCTCCCAGAAGACACAAGAATTCTGGGTTGGAGACAAAGGACAGTTTCCTATCGCAGCAACAAGCAAACAACAACAAAAGGACATAGAGAAAAACAATTTTTGGATGGTGAAGACAGAGTGCAAGGAAACTCAGCTGAGCTGCGAAAGGCAGAGGTCTGGAGGTGTGTGAGCACGAGTGCACGCAGAGAGGGCTGTAGCGATTACTGAGTGACACTGAGACCCAGGGGCCTCATAGGGCAGGGCTGATGGGAAGCCAAGGCTGTTGGCTCAGCCCTGAGACTCCACCCCATCCAAGCTGAGCACAGAGGCATTTGCAATCTTGCATGTCTTGTATCATAAGGCTGACTCCTGGCATAGACACAGCTGATCCTCACAACCAATCGGCTTGGAGGTCAATTCCCCAGTGAATTGAATTAACTATAACAATGCTGTACACTAAGTCCAAAAAGGGATGCACCAAGAGTGTCCAACTAAGGTAACTGGAGAGGCGGAGCTACTGGGCCATATAGAACAACTAGCACACAAAGCTACTCTACCAACTCAGGGAAGCAGCAAAAATGAGAAGATAAAGAAACAGATCACAAATGAAAGAAATGCAGGACAACAAATGACTGGATATAGAGTTCAAAACCACAGTTATAAGGGTTTTCAAGAATTTCCTAGGAAAGATGGATAAATTTAGCAAGACTCAAGAGGAGATGAAAAAGGACCAACTAGAAATTAAACATACAGTGACTGAAATAAAAAATGTTATACAGAGACCTAACAGCAGACTAGAGAAACTCAAAAGTCAAGTCAAAGATTTGAAATACAAGGAAGCAGAAAACACTCAACTGGAAAAGCAAAAAAAAGAATTAAAAAAATGTGAAGATAGTGTAAGGAGCCTCTGGGCAACTTCAATCGTACCAACATCAGAATTATGGGGGTGCCAGAAGAAGAGAGAAAGTAAGGTACTAAAAACCTATTTGAAGAAATAATGACTGAAAACTTCCCACATCTGGTGAAAGAAATAGACTTACAAGTTCAGGAAGCACACAGAATCCCAAACAAAAGAAATCCAAAGAGTACTACACCAAGACACATCATAGTTAAAATGCCAAGAGCAAAAGACAAAGAGAGAATATTAAAAGCAACAAGAGAAAAACAGTTAATTACCTACAAGGGAGCATCCATACGATTGTCAGCTGATTTCTCAACAGAAATGATGCAGGCCAGATGGGAATGGCAAGAAATATTCAAAGTGATGAATAGCAATAACCTACAACCAAGATTACTCTACCCAGCAAAGCTATCATTCAGAATTGAAGGGCAGATAAAGAGCTTCACAGAGAAGAAAAAGCTAAAGGAGTTCATCAACATCAAATCAGTATTATATGAAATGCTGAAAGGTACTCTTTAAGAAGAGGAGGAAAAAGAAAATGATAAAGGTAAAAATTATGAACAACAAATACATATCTATCAACAAGTGAATCTAAAAATTAAGTGAATAAAAATCTGATGAACAGAATAAGCTGGTGAATATAATAGAATCAGGGGCATAGAAAGGGAGTGGACTGACAATTCTCAGGGGAAAAGGGCTGAGGGGGTTGTGGAGAGAGACTGAACAATGGGGGTGGGAGTTAAGGGTAGAGGGTGGGGTGGGAGCCAGGTGAAGGGGAGCTATGGGGAAAAAAAGAACAATTGTAATAATCTGAACAATAAATATTTATTAAATTAAAAAAAAGAAACCCACCTCAGAAAAAGAAGCACACTGACTGAAGGTGAAGGGATGAAATGAGGTTTTTCAGGCGAATGGAAATGAAAGAACAAGCTGACATAGCAATACTTATATCTGACAAATTAGATCTCATAGTGAAGGACATAACAAGAGATAAGGCAGGCCACTTCATAATACTAAAGGGAACAATCCAACAAGAAGATATAAATTGTAAACATATATGCACCCAATACAGGAGCACAGAAATGCTTAAAAAAATTCCTGGAGGTTATCAGGGGAGATATTGACAGCAATACAATCATAATAGAGACTTTAAGTAGGTGGGATCTCAATACCAGATATCAAGCTGTATTTAAAAGCCACTTTAATACCCCACCATCAATATCAAATCAATATCACCATTGGACAATTCTCTAAAAAAAAGTATCAGCAAAGAAACATCAATCCTAAATGACTCACTAGACCAGATAGAATTAATTGACATCTACAGAACATTTCACCCCAAAGCCACAGAATACACATTGGTGCACATTGGTCATTTTCAAAGATAGACTATATATTGGGTCACAGGCAAAGTCTCTTCAAATTCAAGAAGATAGAAATCATATCAAGCATCTTCTCAGATCACAGTGGCATAAAACTGGAAATTAATTACAATAAAAACAATCCAAAGAAATCAAACACATGCAGACTAAATAGCATGCTATTAAACAATGACTAGGTTACCAGAGAGATCAAGGAGAAATAAAAAACAGCATGGCAACAAATGACAATAAAAACACAACAATCCAAAATCTATGGGACACAGTGAAAGCAGTCTTGAGAGGGAAGTTCATAGCTCTACAAGCCCACTGCAAAAAAACAAGAAACAATGGTAATAAATTAGGGTTACCATTAGGGCTACAAAGAGTTAGAAAGAGAGCAACAAGAGTAGCCCAGTGTAAGCAGAAGGAAGAAAATAATAAAGATCAGAGCAGAGATAAATGATGTAGAGAACAAAGAAACAATACAAAAGATCAACAAAACCAAGAGCTGGTTCTTTGAAAGGATAAACAAGATAAATGAATTTCTAGCCAGGCTCACCAGGAAGCAAAGAGAGAGGATCCAAATTAAAAAAAAAATCAGAAATAAAAGAGGTGAAATAATAACAGTCCCCACTGAAATACAAATGATTGTTAAAAAAAATACTATGAACAACTCTATTCCAACAAACTGGACAACCTGCAGGAAATGGACATATTCCTAGAAAAATATAACCTTCCAAAACTCAATCAAGAAGAATCTAAACATCTCAATAGGCCAATAGCTATGGAAGAAATTGAAGCAGTCATCAAAAAGCTTCCAGCAAACAAATGCCTGAGGCCAAATGGCATCATAGGGGAGTTTTACCAAACATTCAAGGAAGAATTAAAACCTACCTTCCTCAGACTATTCAAAAAAATTTAAGAAGAAGGAATGCTTCCAAGCTCCTTCTATGAAGCCAGCATCATCCTAATAGCAAAATTAGATAAAGACAATACAATGAAAGAGAATTACAGGCCAATATCCCTCATGAACATAGATGCCAAAATCCTCAACAAAATTCTAGCAAATCAAATCCAGCAGTACATCAGAAAGATCATACACCATGACCAAGTAGGATTCATCCCAAGAATGCAAGGACGGTACAATATTTGAAAATCAATACACGCTATACATCACATAAATAAATTGAGAGATAAAAATCACATAGTCATATCAATAGATGCAGAAAAAGCGTTTGGCAATATCCAAAACCCTTTCTTAATAAAAACTCTCAGCAAGGTAGGAAATGAAGGATCAGACCTCAACATCATAAAAGCCATATCTGATAAACCCACAGACAGCATCACACTCGATGGACAAAAACTAAAATCATTTTCCCTAAGAACAGAAACAAGACAGGGATGTCCACTCTCACCACTTCTGTTCAATATAGGACTAGAAGTAGTAGCCATTGCTATCAGAGAAGAAGAAGAAATAAAAGGCATCCAAATTTGGAAAAGAAACTGTCCTTATTGGCAAGTGACATGATGGTACATAGAAAACCTTAAAGACTCCATCAAAAAATATTAAACTCAATAAACAAATTCAGCAATGTAGCAGGATTCAAAATTAATGCCAAGAAATCTATGGAATTTCCATACACCAATTGAGAACTTACAGAAAGGGAGACTGAAAAAGCAATCCCATTTACCATTGCACCAAAAAAAATTAAGATACCTAGGAATAAACTTAACTGAAGAGGTAAAAGATATATATGCAAAAACTACAGGACACTGAAAAAAGAGATAAGGGAGATATAAACAGATGGAAGAACATACCATGTTCATAGATTGGTAGAATCAACATCATCAAAATGTTCATTATACCCAAAGCAATTGATAGATTCAATGCACTCCTCATTAAAATACCAATGGCATAATTCACAGACCTAGAAAGAACTCTCCAAAGATTCATCTGGAACAAAAAAAGATCCTGAGTAGCTGCAGCAATTTTGAGAAAGAAGAATAAAGTAGGTGGGAGTTCAATACCAGATATCAAACTGTATTACAAAGCCACTGTTCTCAAAACAGGCTGGTACTAGCACAAGAACAGACACACAGACCAATGGAATAGAATAGAGAACCCAGAAATCGACCAAACCACTATGCCCAATTAATATTTGACAAAGGAGGCATGAACATAAAATGGAGTCAAGACAGTCTCTTTAATTAATGGTGTTGGGAAAATTGGACAGATACATGCAAAAAAATGAAACTAGACCACCAACTTACACCATACACAAAATAAATTCAAAATGGACACAGGACTTAAACATAAGACAGAAAATCGTAAAAATACTAGAGGAATCCACAGGCAGCAAAATCTCAGACATATGCTGAAAGAACTTCTTCACTGATACTGTTCCAAAGGCAATGGAAGCTAAAGAAAAAATAAACAAATGGTACTACATCAAAATAAAAAGCTTTTTCACAGCAAAAGAAACACCATCAACAAAACAACAAGAAAGATCACAACATGAGAGAACGTATTTGCCAATGTTATCACTAATAAGGGTTTAATCTCCAACATCTACAGTCAACTTATACAACTTAATAAAAGAAAGATAAACAATCCAATAAAGATTGGATAAACAATCCAATTAAGAAATGGGCAACAGACATAATAGAGACTTTTCGAAAGAGGACAGAAAGAAGGCCAAGAGACACATGAAAACATGCTCAAAGTCATTAATTATCTGAGAGATGCAAATCAAGATGACAATGCAGTACTATCTCACACCTGTCAGAATGGCAATCATCAACAAATCAATAAATGACAATGTTGGCGAGGATTCGGAGAAAGAGGAACCCTGGTGCACCGCTGGTGGGAATGCAGACTGGTGCAGCCATTGTGGAGAACAGTATGGAGTTTCCTCAAAAACTAAAAATCGAACTCCCAGAAGATGAGTGGATCAGAAAACTATGGTACATCTACACAATGGAATACTATGCTGCCATAAAAAAGAATTCTTACCATTTGCAGTAACCTGGAGGGAACTGGAGAGCATTATGCTAAGTGAAATAAGCCAGTCAATGAAAGAAAAATAGCACATGATCTCACTCATTTGCAGATAATAAAGAACATTATAAACTGATGAACAAAAAGATAGATACAGAGGCAATAAAGCATCAAACAGACTGTCAAATTACAGCAGGAAGGTTAGGGAGAGGTAGGGTAGACAAGAGATCAACCAAAGGACTTGTGTGCATATATATAAGCATAAGCAATGGACACAAGACACTGGGTAGAGGGGTAGGGTATCTTTGGAAGTGGGGAAGGGCAATGGGAAGATATGTACACATGTAATACATCAATCAAAAAATTAAAATATGGAAAAATATAAAAACAAAATTTATATAAGACTTTAAAAAACACACAAAGAAACAACAAAAAAATTATTATCATATTCAATGTAATAGTCATTAAAGATACGATGAGGGCACCCTAATATGCTCTCTTGCTCCCTGAGTCACAATGGTGAGCTCCTCCTCTGTCAGTATATGTATCCAGGTTCCCTGAGCTTTGGTGGGCCTGGGGATGTGGTGGCTGAGTCATATACAGATAGTTTCATGGGAAGCTGTGACACAAGCTTAGCTTCCCACCAAGCATAGCTGCCCAGTGTTTAGACCAAATCTAAAAGCAAAGTGTTATGCGAACTGCTGAGGTCTCAGAAAAGCTCAGTGTACTGTTCTTGGATTCCCAGAGAATTAACCTGGACAACTTGGACAGCTGGCTGTGAAAGGTATGTTTTATTAGGACTTACATGTGCAGCAGTGGTGGCCAACTATTGTAGTTTACCGTGACACTGGCTTCTGCCTCTGAATTTGAACTGCTAAGTCTCATTCTGTCTGTGGTGGGCTGCACTATGAACACCAGTAGGTGTTATTGTTTTGCCATCACCCAGATATTCCAACCCAAGGTTTTATACAATACTGCCGGAAACCGAACATTGTCTCACTAATAGAAAGATGTGGCAGGAAGCCGGGAAGGCTAGTCAACAACCTTAATTGCTCTAATCACTCACTGTTTAGTTGAAACATTGTTAGCTGAAGCAGCCTCCACCTCTGTTTGTCTGATGTATTTTTGTTACTGGAATTTCCTGCCTAAAGGCTATGGGTGTGTCCCAAAGTCTCAATAAAAGGGATAGCAAGGCCAGAGCAGAGGGTAGTCTTCCCATTAGAGGTAGGCACCCGCCTGGCCTCCCAATATTCCCAAATTAATACTTTTCTAGTCTCTTTTCATCTGCATGCAGTCTCCTCCAGAACCCGAAACCTGAACAGGAACCCTGAACCGCACAGGATGTGAAAGGGGTTCCCACATAAAACAGAAAAAACAGGGCATGAAGAAATAGTGGACATGCGAAAGCTGTGTGAGGTACAAATGCTGTTTTCTCCACTGAAGCGCTGGCCAGGCTCCCAAGGTTTCACAGTCCACTTACTGATGACCTTCATTCTATTTCCCACTGGGTGGGAGGGGGAGTTAGAGCATGAGAAGGGGCCCATGTAGCCATTTACCAAGCACAAAGGCAGAGTGACTTTTAGAATGTGATGGATTCTCAGAATAGGGTGCATAGCTCTTAAGCACCATTATCTGGCCCAGAAAAATTGCCAGAGACACAACCAGTAGCCATTACAGCCATTCACCACCCAGTCCATGCTGACTGCAACCTTCCTGAGATTCATGATGGGGCCACTGTCAGAGATTTGGCAAGCATCTTTACACTCTGACAGCACCCTTCCTTCTACACCCAGGATCCCAAACAGTCGATCAGAGAGTCACAATCTCAGTTTCTTTTCTGCACAGTAAAGTCTTTAAAGATACGAAGATTCGGTCAGAATGACTGAAAGTACATTCTGCAATGAGAAGCAAGATTGTCATATTTAGATAGAATCACTTTTCTGGAGGAGGAGAATCCAAGATGGCAGCATAGGTAAACACCAACATTGCTGCCTCGCACAACCATTTCAAAACTACAACTAAAAGACAGAACGGACAGCATCCAGAACCACAGGAAAGCTGGCTGAGTGGAGATTCTACAACTACAGTGGTACCTTCAGATACGAGTTTAATTCGTTCTGTAACCTTGAGGCGTAGGAAACTATGAGACACTTGAGTCGCTATAAACTGGTGGGTCATGAGCAGCCGGCCGATCAGCGCGATTACTCCTATCTCAAATGTTGCTCGTATTTCAAAGCAAAAATCGCTCGCTGGATGGCTCTTATCTCAAAAATCTTGTATGTTAGGCCACTCGTATCTCGAGGTACCACTGTAGAGGGAAAGAGAGGGGCTCACAGAGACCCAGAGGAGCTGCAAAAAGCTGAAGTACGGAGACACGCGTGTGGAGGGAGACAGACTCCCAACTGCAGTGAGCCCCTTATCCTATGGCACTGAACCCCAGGTCCAGTTGAGACTCATATGTGGGGAGTTTGGACTGTGAAAAGGGAGAAGTGCACGGAAATTTAGGGGAGTCACAGAAGGGCAGAAGTCTGGTGGCGCACGCAGCACTGCGTGCAGAGGACTGACTGCTGATTGTGTTGCTGCCGCTGGCTTTCACAAGAGGGCGGAAGACAGAGCCTCCCAATTGCACCACTTCTAACTCCACTAAACCCCAGTTTTGGGCGAAACCCTGGGGACCCAGACTCATACGATCCCGGAGTGCAGGGAAGCTGGAAAGGCAGCGGTCTAGAGGCACTGCACACGCACTCACAGGGACTGCTCCAGCGATTACCCAGTCACGAGAGACCCAGGGGCCATGGAGGGCGGAGTCGACATCTTGTGGTAGGTCTATTTTTATAGATGAAGCCAGATGTTAAGATATCATTGTTAGCCCTGACCAGTTTGGCTCAGTGGATAGAGTGTTGGCCTGCGGACTGAAGGGTCCCAGGTTCGATTCTGGTCAAGGGCATGTGCCTTGGTTGCGGGCACATCCCCAGGGGGGGCCGTGCAGGAGGCAGCTGATCGATGTCTCTCTCTCATTGATGTTTCTAACTCTCTATCGCTTCCCTTTCTCTGTAAAAAATCAATAAAGTATATTTAAAAATAAGTAAATAAAATGGATCTGATAATGCACAGTATCACTTTTAAACTGTCTCTCAAAAAGCCTGTCACCCACCCTAGCTGGTTTGGCTCGGTGGATAGAACATTGGCCTGTGGACTGAAGGGTCCCGGGGTTGGACTCAGGTCAAGAGCACCCACCCAGGTTGTGGGCTGGATCCCCAGTACGGGGCGTGCAGGAGGCAGCCAATCAATGATTCTCTCTCATCACTGATGTTTCAAACTCTATCCCTCTCCCTTCCTCTCTGAAATCAATAAAAGTACATTAAAAAATAAAAGCCTGCCAACCAACTCCTGTTTTCTTGCTCCGCATTCCCAGTTATCAACACTGGATGATGACAGGAGAGAGCTGGGATAATGGTGGGAGGCTCGACCCTGCAGAGCGCAAGCGCCTCCAGCAGGACTCGCGCCCTCGCACAGGGACCACGTACTGGCCAGAAAGCTTCTTCCGCTGTGGTCGGGTCCATGTCTTTATTCAGGGGCTGTTGCCTCTATCGGGCACACCAGCACCGGGAAGGGGCTGCATGGTGGCTGGGGCAGCCCCTCCTCTGATGGCTCCATGTCGCTGTCAGATGCTTTGATAAGCTGCAGCTGCCGCCTGGAGAGTCCTGCCCTCTGCCGGGCACCTGAGGAGTCACGTGCGTGTGTCCTTGCCTGGGGAGTAGGCCCGGTAGGCCCCGCCCCTGGCTTGGGGTGGAAATGGGAAGGTGACAAAGAAAGGAGAAGGGCGGTCAGGAGGTCTAGGCAACTCCTTTTGAGGAACCTGCCTCTGTAGTCTAACCTGGTTATTCAAATCCTGTTCATCTTTTTGTCTATGTTTCATAATCTCTTGGTTCCTCCTTGCAGCAAAAAGATGTTCTCCCCGAGAAAACATGAAATAAATTGAAGAAATATATCCAAGAAAATCAGCTTGGAGAGAGGCGGGAGGTGTAGGGCAAGGCCTGACATTTGGCTTTTCTTTTTGTAATGCAGGTGCCTGACAAGCTTTGGCTGGGGAGGCTCCCGCTTCAAAGAGGGCTGCCGGAATAAACACACCACTAGTCACAACACTAAAGAGCCCTCTTCCCTCCCCTCTTGCTGTAGGATCTTGGTGAAATGTGTTAACTGACCATTTGAATCAATTGTTATTTTCTCTTCCTTGAAATTCTTTTTCTTTTGTTATTAATTCACCACAAAGAGTGATTCCTCAACAGCCCAGGCTCCCACCCTTTACCTGGATAAAAGTACTGCACAGCTCCAAACCCATTCCCTCTCTCCTTCTTCTTCTGTATCTCACAGTGACCTGGATGGGTGCCTCGGGTGTGTTATGTAATTTCCAAGTTTTGGAAAAGTATTTTCAGAGTTCTCTGGTGGTTATTACCAAAGGGAGTCTTGCTGTCATAGGAAGAAATACAAGACCGGTCCAATGGGCCGGGGCTGCCGTCATTACTTAAGCCAATTGTGCAGAGACAGGGTTGAATCATATGAGCGTTTAGTCTAATAATGCTTGCAGGATGAGAGAGCAGCAGATCATTCACAAAAATCTGCTCTGCCCCTCCCACAAGCCAGATGCTTATATGGGGTAGAGAATAAAGATTACTTGGGAAAGTAAGAATTACAGGCATGAGAAAGTAGACAAGACAGAATGGTTACAGGTTACAGACAACGTGGGCTGGGGGATCCCACAGGCTGGTGCCTCTGGGTGAGACAGGTCTAGATTGTTTATCTTTCCATAACGATAGGTGGCTGGCTCTCAGGGAAGGAGGATGGACTGCATCCCGATGTTGGCTCCCATGTGCGAAGTGTACAACTCTCAGCCAGGATAGACTGTACTTTCTCTAATCAGAAAAGAACAATTATGGCTCACAGAGCATGACTAATATTTCTTAGAGTCATAGCTAGTCCCCACAGTCCATTTCTGCCCCTAACACAGTCACAACACTGGCTATCGACAGGGTGAGGCCTATCGATAGGCAGTCTCAGAAGCTGTGTACAGGCGAAGGAGCCTGGGATTAATGTTACAACTTCAAGGCCCATGTGCCCGAGGCTTCAAGAGATCCGAGTTTGGAGTCAGGAAAGGTTTAATGATTAGGAAAGATTAGCTTGAGAAGATGGGGTGCCTTCGGGGCTTCCTTAAATCCATCCTAAGAAAGCCCAGAATTCAAGGGAAGGGAGAATGGGTGGGGGGACTGCAGACATCTGGGTGCAAACAGGGATTCAAGGAAGAGCAAGAAATCTCTAAATCTCTTTGTTCCAGGCCCTTTGACCCCCGATGATCCGAGCCCCACAAACTTGAGGCTTCTGCAAATCTCTGCCAAAAGCTCAAGCTTCAAACAAAATTAGTATAACTCTAGCAATGCTATTAATTTTTTTTAATCTATTGATTTTAGAGAGAGAGTAAGAGAGGAAGGGAGAGAGAGAAAGAAACATTAACTTGTTGTTTCACTTACTTATGCATCATTGGTTGATTCTGACCGGGGATTGGAGCTGCAGCCTGGGCATCTCAGGATGACACTCTAACCAGATGAGCTGCCCGGCCAGGGAGCTATAAGGGCATGAAGGCCCTGGGGGAATGCAGGCTAGAATTTACAGAGTCAGAGACGGATATTAGCTCTGTTCACTAACACCTCTGAGGGTCTGTGCTCATCGCCAGCTAATGCTCGCCGTGTGCTTTACTCTATAGTCGGCCCATTCTCTTAGTCTTGCTCCCTTGGCTTTCCGTCACGCCATCCTCATTTACCTCTCGCGTGTAAGTTGGTTAGAGTGTGATTCTGTTACACCAAGGTTGCAGGCTCAATCTTGCAACCTTGCAAGAATCAACTGGTAAAATCCCCCCCCCTCTCTCTCCCTCATTCTCTCTCTCTCTCTCTTTTTCTTTCTGAATTGTGTTAAGAGAAAAAAAACAACAGTGGCCCGCCAAGTGGTCAGTTAACACAATCAACCACGATCCTTAATACAAGAGGTGGGGCAGGCTAACCCTCTAATCCCTGGGCCAAACCACCCAGGACAAACCTGCAATTTTTGGTGGACAAGAAAACGCTTCAACCAACTGAGTAACCCAGAAAGTGTCATTAACTACTTTTAAATTACTTATTTTGATCTACTATTTCCCTGTCTTTCTGGAACTTTGTGCACACACACACACTCAATGGCATTTTTATATACCAACTAGAGGCCTGGTGCATGAAATTCATGCACTGGGGGGGAGGGGTGTCTCGCAGCCCAGCCTGCACCCTCTCCAACCTGGGACCCCTTGGGGGATGTCATCCCTTTCATAATCTGGGACTGCTGGCTCCTAACCATTTGCATGCCTGTTTGCCTGATTGCCCCTAACCACTTCTGCCTGCCAGCCTGATTGCCCCCTAATCGCTCCCCTGCTGGCATGATTGACACCTAACTGCTCCTCTGCCGGCCCCATCACAGGCCTGGTAACCCCCAACTTCCCTCCCTTGCCATCCATCTTGTGAAAATGTGGGGGTGGCCATCTTGTGATGACGTGGGGCACTCATCTTGTGAGGATGTAACACCAGCCATCTTGTGATGACATGGGGGTGGCTATCTAGTGACATGTGGGGAGGATGCCTATCTTGTGACAACATGGGGGAGCCCATTCCATCTTGTGACAATGTGGAGGTGGCCATCTTGTGATGACATGAGGGCAGTCATCTTGTGATGTAAGGGCATGAAGGTCACTTTTCATATTACTACTTTATTATATAGGATAATGAACAGATAGAGAAACTGAAAAAAAAAAGTAAACCAATCCTATTTACCATTCACTCATCTATTGAGAAATACTTGGGCTGTTTCCAGATCTTAGCTATTATAATGCTGAATGAACATAGGGAGTACATATATTATTTCTGATTGGTGTTTTGGGATTCTTACGCAGGTGTGGAATCACTGGACCAAACAAATAAACAAACAAACAGACAAACAAGCTAAAAGATACCAGGGATAAACTTAACCAAGGAGGTAAAGGACCTATATTCAGAAAACTATAGGACAATGGAAAAGGAAATAGAAGAAAACACAAACCATTAGAAGCATATACTGAATTTATGGATTGGAACAATTAATATTGTTAAAATATCCATCCTACCCAGGACAATATACAGATTCAATGCAGTCCTTATTAAAAATCAGCAATCTTGAGTGAGAAGAGCAAAGTTGGAGGGATCACAATACTAGAATATCAAACTATACTATAAAGTCATTATAATCAAAACAGCCTGATACTGGCACAAGAACAGGCGTATAATGGAGCAGAACAGAGACCTCAGAAATCCATCCATGCCAAT
Source organism: Lasiurus borealis (assembly GCA_004026805.1). Lineage (NCBI taxonomy): Eukaryota > Metazoa > Chordata > Mammalia > Chiroptera > Vespertilionidae > Lasiurus > Lasiurus borealis. Next base: position 4,261 of record PVJN01009821.1, on the reverse strand, counting down.
ATGGTCAATTAATATTTGACAAAGGAGGTAAGAGTGGCTCTGAATGAAGGTTGATCTGAAGTTTAGTTATAACTTTGATGTGGTTGTGAAAGAAGACAAGTACCTCATTTGTCTACGCCTCCCTCTTGACCAGAAGTCCACTACCTATTTAGTTGGTGTAAATGCAAGCTCCTCTCAGGCAGGGATAAAAGCAGCACAACAGGCTGAATTAATTGCCTGAACTACAGAGAAGATTAGCATGGCCCCTGCACAAGGGTGTAGTCTAGCTAAAAACTTTGACCACAAATATATGTACCCTGATAGCTGCTATGGTTTTTGAGTAGCATGTGATTTTGGCATGCTGTGGGAACAAAGAGGTTTCTTAACCTCCTCAGAGCAACCTATTACTAATGGACAACAGGTTGCAAAATTATAAAGCAACAACCAAAACGATGGACAAAATTATGATATTGGGCCTCTCTGAATTGGATACTATGGAAGCTAAAGGACATAAATTGGCAGACAACTGCTCAGCAAACAGTGCTAAATGATAAATTATCCAGGTCTGCAAATATCTACCCCACAGAACACATTTAAAAATGCTTAAAATTTCAGGAAACTACCATAAAGAAAAATGGATATAGAAACAAAAGGAGGAACTTTAAAAATATATTTTTATTGATTTCAGAGAGTAAGTAAGGGAGGAGAGAGATGGAAACATCAATGATGAGAAAAAATCATTGATCGGCTGCCTCCTGCACACCCTCTACTGGGGACTGAGCCCACAACCTCGGCATGTACTCTAGACTGGATTCAAATCCGAGATCCTTCAGTCTCCAGGCTGACACTCTAACCATTGAGTAAACCAGCAAGGTCCAAAAGGAGAAGCTTTTAATAGTATTCAACAATTGTGAATTGGACCCTACAAAAGACCTGCCGAGGCCTGATAAACTGATGTCACGGGGGAAACAATACTATCGGAAACCTCCTCCCACAACGGCTTTCAAAATTTGTAGCCACAATTCTATTTGCCCTAAATACCTGAAAGCCCACCCCTGATCCCCAGGGCATTTTCCTTTACCCCTGGGGCTTCTGAGATATAGCCGATGAATTTTATCCCAAGGACACCATCTCAAAGGTGTAATTATGTATTTGTATTAATTTGAATGTTCTCACAGTGGACTGAGGCTTTTCCTTTCAAGAGGGCAACAACACAAACTATAAAATAATTTTCACTGAGAAATAATCCCCATGTGGGAATCTGGACACCTAATTACATCTATTTGTGAAGTTTAGCCTATGCTGCAGTGTTTTCATTGTATTGACCACCTCTAATCCTCAGGATTGATGGACAAATCAATGAAACAATAAAGATCTAATGGGCAAAGTTAACAGATGCTGCTAAGCTCTCATGGTCCAAAGCCACCCCCACCCCATAATCTTCAGTCTGCAATCACCCTTCTTGGGAGACATCAATGATCACCATCTATCTTTATATATAAAGAGGTAATATGCTAATTGGTCCTAATGGTGTCCCAGTCGTGACCAGCTCAGAAGGAGGCTGCGTGCGCAGATGAGGAGGAGGGGACTGCGTGTGTGGTGAGGCAAGCCATGGATGGCGCAGGCCCAGAGACAGGGGGCCTGCCCAAGCCGCTGTGGCATGGCTGCCAGCAGTCCCACCTCTACGCATGAGCTGCAGAGGAAATACCTTTTCTGTCACAGTATTCTTGGTAACTTGGGTAATAAGAATCCAAAAAGGTGATCTAGGATTCACCTCACTCCTGGAGGAAAAAACTAAGGTCTGCTGCTAGAAGGGCTGAGAAATGTCATATCCTGCCCTAGTCATTTGGGTTCAGTGGAGAGAGCCTTGGCCTATAGACCACAGGGTCTGGGTTCTATTCTGGTCAAGGGCATGTACTAGGTTGCAGGTTCCTCCTTGGCTGGGTCCCAGGTCAGGGCTCATGCAGGAGGCAACCAACCAAAATGTCCCTCTCACACTGATGTTTTTCTATGTCTTTCCTTCTCTCTTTCATACTCTCTAAAAATCAATGGAAGGGAGAAACCAAGATGGTGGCATAGGTAAATACCTAAACTGCTGCTTCACACAACAATTTCAAAACTATAACTAAAAGACAGAATGTACATCATCCAGAACCACAGGAAGTCTGGCTGAGTGAAAATTCTACAATTAGAAGAAAAGATAAAAGCACACTGAGACTCACAGGAGCTGCAGAAGGCAGAGGTATTGAAATGCGTGCATGGAGAGGACTGGCAACTGAGTGCACAGCTGGTTTTCTCAAGCAGGAGGGAGACAAAAGCTCCCCACTGCACTGAACTCCAGTTCCAGGCAAGACTCTGGGGACCCAGACTCATTTGGGGAGAGACTGGACTGTCTGGCAGCAGGCGGAACTTGAGGGTGGCTTTCTCTCAGAGGTGCTTGCATTGATTACCATGAGACATTGAGACATAGGGGTCTATTAGGGCAGGGCTGATGGGAAACCAATGCTGTCTGCTCTGCCTTGAGACGCTGCCCCATCCAAGCTGAGCACAGAGGCTTTGCAAGTCTTGTCTCATAAGGGTGTCTCCAGCACAGAAGAAGTTCTCCCAGCATAGACACGGCTGATCCTCAAAGCCCATTGGCCTTGAGGTCAATTCTTCCCAGTGATACCAACAATACTCAAGGCTTAACTATAGTAAAACTGTGCACACAGCCCACAAATGGGTGCACCAAGAGTGTCCACCTCAGGTAATTGGGGAGGCAGAGCCACTGGGCCCTCTAGGACACCTAGCATACAAAGCCACTCTATTAACTCAGGGAAGCAGGCAAAATGTGGAAACAAACAAAAAAACGCCAGATCACAAATGAAAGAAATGGAGGAAAGCAAATGACTCAATATAGAATTCAAAATCACAGTTATAAAGTTTTTTAAGAATTTTCTAGAAAAGTCCAATACTTTTAGCAAGACACTTGAGAATATGAAAAAGGACCAATGAGAAATTAAGTATACACTTACTGAAATAAAAAATATTATACAGCAGACTAGAGGATTGAAAGAATCACGTCAAAGATTCGAAATACAAAGAAGTAAAACACACCCAACTGGAAAAGCAAAAAGCAAAAAATAATCCAAAAATGTGAAGATAGTGTAAGGAGTTTCTGGGACAACTTCAAGCTTACCAACATCAGAATTATGTGGGTGCCAGAAGAAGAGAGAGAGCAAGGTACTGAAAACCTATTTGAAGAAATAATGACTAAAAACTTCCCCCACCTGGTGAAAGAAATAGATTTACAAGTCCAGGAAGTGCACAGAACCCCAAACAAAAGGAACCCAAAGAGGACCACACCAAGACACATCATCATTAAAATACCAAGAGCAAAAGACAAAGAATATTAAAAGCAGCAAGAGAAAAACAGTTAATTACCTACAAGGGAGCACCCATAGGATTGTCAGCTGATTTCCTAACAAAAACTATGCAGGCCAGATGGAATTGGCAAGAAATATTCAATGTGATGAATAGCAAGAATGCTCTACCCAGCAAAGCTATCATCAGAATTGAAGGGCAGATAAAGAGCTTCACAGATAAGAAAAAAACTAAAGGAGTTCATCAACAACAAACCAGTATTATTTGAAATTCGGAAAGGTATGCATAAAAAAGAGGAAGACGAAGAAAAAGGTAAAGATAAAAATTATGAACAACAAATACATATCTATCAACAAGTGAATCTAAAAATCAAGTGAATAAAAAAATCTGATGAACAGAATAAACTGGTGAATATAATAGAATCAGAGGCATAGACAATTCTCAGGGGAAAAGGGTGTGGGGGTGTGTGTGGGGAGAGAATAGACAAAAATCGGAGACCCATGAATGAGGACAGTAGGGGTGGGGTAGGTAAGGGTGTGGTGGGAACCGAGCAGAGGGGAGCTATGGGGGAGAAAAGAGGAACAATTGTAATAACCTGAATAATTAAGACTTATTAAATTTTATTTATTTTTTTAATTGAAATGTTTATAATTTTTAATTAGTCTTAAATAGAGATGATTTCCTCCACGTGACAGTTTTACACTACAATATTTTTGTGTCCTTTCTTTTTTTTTTTAATTAAATCTTTATTATTCAGATTATTACATTTGTTTCTCTTTTTTTCCCCTCCATAGCACCCCTCCACCCAGCTCCCACCCTCCCTCTGCCCTTAGCTCCCTCCCATTGATCTCATCCATAGGTGTATGATTTTTGTCCAGTCTCTCCCTGTACACCCTTCACCCCTTTCCCCCTAAGAATT